>JAUCNO010001758.1:21457291-21478409 GCA_032353835.1 Enteromius viviparus
AGATATTCCTGTAATAATACAGTCTTTTCTGTATGTTAGTTTCCCCAGTTTGTATGTTGGTGTGTGCAAATATGCACCATTTTAATCCTCCTGTTTTCCCGGTTGCTCTCGCCTTCTGTTTTTCAAGTGTCATTCCTCTCTCTCTCTCTCATTCTTTCTTCTCTTATCTTTCTCTCTGTCTGTCTCCTCCCTGCTGCAAAAATCTTGTACACTGACATGTGGGGACTTCATCAGACCAAGGGTAAGACCGAGTAAATGACGCGAAACATGAAAAGGACGTCTAACGGATGGCCTAGGCGCTCTTCCCCCCCCCCCACAACATCCTCTCCTCCCCTTTAGTCTGGCTTTTGGTCTGTCTTTTGATTTCTCGGCTGGATCATTATTCTTGTACAGACTGTAAAATGTATTATTTTGTACAACTTTATTGAAGAAAAAAGTAACTTGTAGAAGCTCCCTGTGCCTTGATCACGACTGTACGTGTAAAATGAGCTAAGATGTAAGTAAGATATGTTTCATTGCGCTGTTTGGCTCTGCCCTGCCTCTGTCGATTCCCTTGAACTCTGACCCCCTTGATCCCCTACCCAATTGCCTGTTTGCTCATCAGACTCTGGGTGGAAGTTATCCCCCCCAACCCCCCACCCGTCCTTGTGCCGATCTTGAACCGGCCTCCCCATACAACTTAAGAACGAAGAACGTGTGACGCCGGTGACAGAGTGCAACTTTTACAGACACTGCTTATCAGTGGAGTTTGGGGGGAGCTGCTGTCTATCACCCCCACCCCCTCACCCCCCCTCTCTGTTTTTAATTCTATTGGTTTAACCTGCCTCTGGTTTGTTTTAGGATCAAGATGAAACGCCTGATGCTGTGTAGTACAAAGCAAGAAACATTATATACAGTATATATAAATATATATATTTATATGTGTAAATATATTATTTATATATATATGTGTTTGCTTTTTTCCAGGTTTTAATTGCCTTTTTTGGTCCGTGACAACAATAGTCAACATTTTTAGAGGCAGGGTGTGGGGCTTTTTTTGTTTTCTTTTCTTTCTTTTTTTTTTTAGCTTTAACTCTTTTGAAGGAGAAAATAATCCAAATGCAAAAACATTGCTTGTCTCTTCATCAAAAAAAAAAACCAAATTCCTTTGCTAAAAAAAAAAAGAGTGAAAAAGACAGCAAATCTGTCAGTGTATTAAGTGTACAAATTGTTTTGATAGCTGCACAGTCAGATATTGGGTTCATATCCCCCCTCCCATGGTATTCATGTTTATTTCTTTATATAAAAAAAAAAAAAAAGAAAAAGGAAAAAAAAAGAAAAGAAAAAAGCTGCTCTCCAAACTGACATACTAACAAAAAGAGGCCGCCCATCATCGGACAATGACCAATCGTAACCCTCTCTGTACCACAATTCCTGTCCTGCTACCCAATCACATGAAAGCAGGGGCCAGCTTTTGGTGCTCTAATGGTCCACTTTGTTACACAAACAAAGTATTTATTTTTTTTTATTTATTTGTCATTTTATACTTTTTTTCCCAAAATGCCATAATTTGAATCAAAAACTCTAATGTTTAACCGGTCTGATCCGGTTGTGTTTTCTGCAAAATGTGGTACAGGTGTTATATAAAATGATTTTTTGTTGTTATGGGCATGGGATGGGGTGGGGGAGATGTTAAGCTATGACATTTTAGTATGTTTACTTTTTTTTATTTTATTTTCTAGTTCAGACTCGCTGCAGCAATAAGTGAGTGAGATTTGAGTACCAAACGCCCCCTTGCCTGACTGTCTCTATAAGAAGTGTTTTCAGTGTATATGTTGCTTTTTCCATGTCTCTCACACTTACTGTACATTTTGTACAAAGATTCAAATTACAGCAGTAAAAGAAGAGTGTAACACTGTCTGAGTGACACACACATGCACACACTCTTTTCACAAGGCTAACTCTGTTTTTTGGCCCAAATCAAACTATAAAGGATTATGTAGTTGCTCTTACAGTGATGGTGGTTCTTAAAGGTCTAATATACTATTTGCTACATGTTTCTAAAGAAGCGAAATGTTATCATTTGCTACTTAAACTGGCAGTTTCAATGACACTATGCGTTGCACATCCTAATATGATTTTGGAAATCTGGTTGTCCTTAAAGGACGCTCATATGTTTTGCAGGCAGGCACATGACAAACTTTTATGCACTTTTCAAGCAAATTTGCAACATCTTACATTGTCACTTTTAAAATTAAATAAGCCTGCATTAGTGTTCATTCCAATAGTAGGGTCCTATAAAAGAAGTTTACCATGAAAAAAGTAATATTAGTAGTGTTTTAATACAGACTTCAAGAATTTGATTGGAATCTATCATCTTGATGGTTTGCATCATCAAGCACTCGGTTTCGAGATTCTTCATGTTGTATATATTTTGCTATAAGCCACTACACCACACTTATGATTTTTTTTAAAAACTAAGGAAGCTATACTTTTATGTAATAGCTTCTGTCAGCATCAGCAGTTAAGGAAATGCATCAGATAAAACATTTTATAAAGTAACAGAAATTTAGGCTTACACTTTAAACCGTTAGCTTATGTAAAGCCAAACGCAGTATTGAGTACAGGCAAATACAAATTTAGATTTTCATTCACATTTAAAATAATTTTTAAGTTAGTTTAATTTCCCTGAGCATATTTTTGTTTTATAAAAATAAAACAGGAATATCTAAGTGGAACAAAATTATTCTTGATAGAAATAAGGTATTGCTTCTAACAGTCTTAGCCACAATAATAGTATATATTATTATTATAACTTCATAATGAACTAAACATAGCTTGTGTTCAATGTTTCCAGGTGGTATCATTACAGAAGGTTGTTTTTGTTTCTCAAGGCGTTGAACATTTTTGTACTCTTTTTATCAAGTTTTGTCATTTTAAAAGCAAAATTGTAGGGTTTATTTAGTCTTGGTCACTCAACTTCCCATGAACTGCAGGGACACCTATTGGACTGGATGTATTTCTCAATACACTCACATTCAGCGCCATCTGCTGGACAGATATCGACTGCATTTCATATAGGAGAAACTGCAATAGATTATTTCCTAATGTTTTACAATATCATACACGTCTTTTTTTAAATACCAAAAACATTTAATAATAAATATTATATAAACCTTTTAAAAATTCGTTTAATTAATACCGACCATTTCATTGAATGTTTTTAGTAGTCTATCAGTGTCAGATGTATTGAGGATTCTGTACAATAGAGTGTGTACAATATCTGGATAAATCTGGACTTTTGGATAAAGTTGCCATTGGTTTGTGTGACCAAGATGATTTTAAACAGCGCTGCTCAAAATGGCTCTTCTCACAGTTTAGGAGTTTAAAGCACTCTCATTGGGCGGCACGCTTTTCTAACAAACAACTTTACCTCCAGGGGGCGCTTGACAGCCCAGAAGACACAATCCAGACATATGGGAGGATTTATTGTTTTAAACGGGTAAGTATAATCAGTGTAACTCAGTTGAAATCTGCTCTGGCAGTCTGTCTCTCTCTCTCTATTTATTTTTATAAATTATTTAACGTGATAAAAACCGACCTTGATTGGAACAGATCCTTTTTTACAGTCAAAAGGTACAACAAAAGTGTCTTTGGTATAGATCGAGCAGCGGATTTGACTGACTACAATAAATGCATATTGTTTGACACTGTATTAAAACGCACATTTAATAATAAAACAAGGTCATTATTTTTTATAATTAATGTTATTATAAGATCTTATCCCAATGTGTCATCGGATACCTGTGTAGTCTCCAGTCCTGAAGGGAGCGCTGTATCCTGTTATGAAGTGACGTATTATTCGCGCGCCGTTCGGGTGTTCTCGTACGTTTTTTGTAAACAGTCGCTTTTCTGGATTAAAGAAATCTGTTTATTTCTCTCAATGGACGAAGAATACTACAGCAATGTTGGAGAATGGGAGGGACACGACGGCAACATGGTAACGTTGTTTTACTGAAACTGCGCACACCACAGACATCAATAAAGTCAAAAAATAATTAATTTTCTAGCTACAAATTTGAAATCGATAGTTGCTTTGATTATCATTAATCCTTACGAAAATTACTGTAACTTAGTGGTACCAAACTGCCATACCGTGCCATTATATGAAACTTCAGGGTAGTACATAAAAACATTACCATCGTGCCATGTAAAAAATATTAGTGTTGTCGTATATGTCCATAAACACACGGTATTGTTACAATTTAAAATTTAGAGTTAATATGTTGGATTATAATGTGCACAAATAATCTCGTTAATAAGCCACTAAAATATTGCTCGGCTGTTTCACCTCTTTCTGTCGCCCAAGGAGGATGGATACGCGGATGCTGAGGCTGATGGAAAAGTTCAGGAGGATTGTCTGCAGAAATTCTCCAGCAGAGACTATATCATGGAGCCCACCGTGTTTAACACCCTGAAAACGTAAGTCACCCAAACGAAGAGAGGGTGATTTGTGTAGATAACGTTACACAGGGGAAGATGAACTTTCTCAGACGTCTCATCAGTGAGTGCAGGTAAATTTATAACCGTGTCTCCGCAGGTATTTCCAGGCAGGCGGTTCACCTGAGCATGTCATCCAGCTGCTGTCAGAGAACTACTCCGCTGTAGCACAGACGGTCAATCTCCTGGCGGAGTGGCTCATTCAGATGGGTCAGTTAAAGTTACCCAAATATCTTTTATATTTAAATTTCTCCACACGTCATGACTCTCTATATCACATTAGCAGAAAACGGCTGTCTGTCCGGTATTTGAGTTTGTAATAACGGCTAACGTGTATTAACAAGCGTGACACCTTTACGTTATTCGACAGCCTCGCAGACGAATGTTCGTTAACAGTAACGTTTAAAATCGTAGTTAAACTAGAAAGAGTTGAACTAGTCGAAGTATTACAGTGCGAAAGAGTTGAGTGTGGTTTTCTGTAACTTACAGAGATGTAGATATCAGCTGTGCCATCTGAAGGTTTTAAACCCAGTCACTGTAACACTGTGGGTTTTAATGTGTCCTCTGTAGCTGCTCTGGTCAGTTTTGTGGTCCTCACACGACTCAAATAACCGAAAAGGCTACAGAAATAAAGCTGCTGTGGATTAATTAACGGACGAGCTCGCGCTCTAGCGTGTCACCATGGTTACAGAGGTCAAAGTTATTGCAAAAGGCGAAGAAAAACCTAAACTAAAGTTGATGTTAAACTGTATGTAAAAACGTGAACGGGACAGTTTGAGAGTCCTGTAATAATATTAATAAATAAAACTAAAAACAAGAAAAAAAAACACGAATTTTGCTTTTCTTCATTGCAGGTGTGGAGCCCGCGCAGGTGCAGGAGCGCGTAGAGAATCATTTAAAGTCTCTCTTAATCAAACACTTTGACCCTCAGAAAGCAGATTCTATTTTCACTGTTGAGGGAGAGGTGAGTTTATATATATATATATTAATTGTTTTTTTTTATTATTATTATTTTTTTTTTCTTCAATGCATTAAAAAGTTTCTATGAAGTTATGTGCACTTGTTCCTTTTTTATAATTAATTGGAATATTATACTTGTCCTTCATTATAGAAATTAGCATTTGTTTTTGTTTACTTTTAATTTTACTAAGTAGCTACAAGTTTCTTTCTCTTTTCATTTTTTTTTTTTTTACAATTTATTTGTTTTTATTTAGAAAAATTTCATTTTTACTGTAGAAAATGTACTTATTAGTAGTTCTGTCAAACGATTAATCGCATCCAAAATAAACACAGCATAAACGCATATATTATGTAAAGAAAAACTTTTTCGCATGCCATAAATCGTTTGACAGCACTACTTATTAGTTAATTCCAAAAAACAATAAAAGTATTAATTTTTACAATGTCAACATAAAATTAAGTCACCTCATATATTTTGTAAATGCGTGTTTTAGATCTTGACACGTTCATGTCTAGACATGATTTCCATTTACACTTCTTGAATCTTGATAATAGCATTACAATAGAAGTAGATTTGTTTTGCTGCTTACAGTTTGACTTTATCAGACAAATGAGCTTAATGGTTCTCTCTGTTCAGACACCTGCATGGCTGGAGCAGATGATAGCACACACAACATGGAGAGATCTGTTCTACAAACTAGCTGAGGCTCATCCAGACTGCCTGATGCTCAACTTCACTGTCAAGGTAACACAAATTGGGCTGAAGTGAGCCGGAGATATTCATATTGCTGAAATGTAGTGGTAAAACACGTTTATTGATTGTGCATGTTGTCTGTAGTTGATTTCAGATGCAGGATACCAAGGAGAGATCACAAGCGTGTCCACAGCCTGTCAGCAGTTGGAGGTTTTCTCCAGAGTCCTGCGAACTTCTCTCGCCACACTGCTGGACGGAGGAGAACAGAACCTGGAGAAAAATCTGCCTGAATTTGCTGTGAGCATCTTTTATTTGTTTATGGTTGTGTTTTTACAATCTGATCTCATTCTTGTGTGTGTTTTGAGCAGAAGATGGTGTGTCACGGAGAGCACACGTACTTGTTCGCTCAATCCATGATGTCCATCCTCGCTCAGGAGGAGCAGGGCGGCTCAGCAATGCGGCGAATTGGACAGGAAGTACAGAAATACGCCCATGAGAGGTGCTTTTGTGTGACGCTCTGAGTTGTTTGATCTGTCTTATTGAACTGACAATTAACAACGGCTATGTTATTGATTTGTTTACTGTGTTTAGGGGACATGATGCCAGTCAGATCACATTAGCGCTAGGCACAGCTGCTGCATATCCACGCGCTTGCCAAGCTCTTGGTGCCATGCTGTCCAAAGGGGCTCTGAACCCAGCAGACATCACAGTCCTGTTCAAGATGTTCAGTAGCATGGATCCACCCCCAGTAGAGCTGGTTAGAAACTACTTTACGTTTATGCATTTAGCCAACGATTCAATCCAAAGCGACTTATAATCTAGAAGCTTAAGCAATTTGTCACAAAGATTTTTATTGCTTATAATATTTGTACTAGTAGACAGCTACAGGGTTTTTTAAGAGCTATATTAGAATACAAGCTAAATCCGAGTTATGAAAATACACATAAATATGCTGTTTTTAGTTAAATATGAGTTTTAAAGTGCCCCTATTATGCCTTTTCAAATATGATCTTTCATGCAGTGTTTCATGTAGCTTTATGTGAACATAAACTATCTGCAAAGTTGTGACGCCGACAATGCACAATAAATAAAGTTTTTGTCTATCAAAAAAAAAGAGTCTGTGCACATTCGCCTAAACGAGTCATCAGCAATTTGAATCTTTTTCTGTTACGGATCCACGTCACTAAGTAAAATATTTGCATAATGTCCGCCCACGTTCTACATCACGAACAACTTCCCCCGCCCACAAACAGTACATGGGCCTTAAACAAAATTTCTGATTTGTTTCTATAAAATTAAATCTATTTTGGAGAAAAAGGGTTTTTTGACCTTGCATACATGTAAACCTGTTTTAAGAGACTCCTAAAGCAATATTAGCAACCTTTAGAATGGCATAGGGGCACTTTAAGAAATAGACTGTACAAGATGCAATCTTAATTTCTTCATCAAAACAGATTTAGAGAAATGTAGCGTTACATCACTTGCACATTGACTGAATGGGTGCCGTCAGAATGAGAGTCTAAACAGTAACTGTTTTCGATTGTTTTCTGGGTATATTTCTCTGCTGATTCAGACAAGATTACTTTTCACTGGAGAAACAATATTGTGGATCAGCTTTTTGCTACACAAGATGTTAATTGATGTATTTATGTGGATACTTGAGGAGTATTGTAATGGTTTTCATCAGCTGTTTTGGACTTTCAATCTGACGGCACCCATTCACTGCAGAGATTCCTTTGGTGAGGAAGTGATGTAATGCCAAATTTCTCCAAATCTGTTCTGATGAAAAAACAAACCCCTCTACATCTTGAATGACCTGGCAGTGTGTAAAGTTTGGGTGAAATATACCTTTAACAAATACCTAAAGAAAACTACATTGACTAAACTGCTTCTTTTTCTATGTAGATCCGAGTTCCTGCCTTTTTGGACCTGTTCATGCAGTCACTATTTAAACCCGGAGCTAAAATCAACCAGGACCACAAGCACAAATATATCCACATATTAGCGTATGCTGCTAGTGTTGTGGAAACTTGGAAAAAGGTGAAGATTTTTTCCCCGGTTTCACAGACAAGGCTTGAGCCTAGTCCTAGACTAAATGTAAATCTCAACTTGCACAGAAACTTGCACAGACTGATCTTAAAACATGTTAGTGCCTTTGTTTTATCTTAAGATGTACACCAGTAATGTTTTTTTTCTAAGGCATGTTTATAAAAAATGACTTAAATGTCTGAATTGAACTATTGCCTAATACTGGCTTAGGCTACGACCTGTCAATGAAACTGGACCTTTATATAAAACATGCATTATTACAATTAAATATGACTTATTAGGAAATATTAATTATTTCCAGAACAAACGTGTGAATATAAATAAAGATGAGTTGAAGTCGACCTCGAAAGCCATTGAGACCGTTCATAATCTCTGCTGCAATGAGAACAAGGGAGCTACTGAGCTAGTAGCAGAACTCAGCACGTTATACCAGTGCATAAGGTATGAACAAACAGATTGATATTTCTCTTTATTTAGTAGAAAGTTTAAAAAGAACAGCATTGATTTGAAATCTTTTGTAACAATATAAATGTCTTCATTGTGATCGTCCTTATTGGATAGTAGTATTTGGTTTTTAAAAAGCTTACTGACCTTTTGAATGGTAGCTTCTTGTAAGATTATACACTTGGTATGTCTGGATTTGTATGGCAGGTTTCCAGTGGTAGCGATGGGAGTGCTGAAGTGGGTTGACTGGACGGTGTCTGAGCCTCGTTACTTCCAGCTACAGACAGACCACACTCCTGTCCATCTAGCACTGCTGGATGAGGTAAATGAAATACGCCTAGAGCACGAACTGATCAATCAATACCCAAACCATTAGGAAGATTCTGATTCACCATTTGTCTTTATTTCTCAGATCAGCACGTGTCATCAGCTTCTCCATCCGCAGGTGTTACAGTTGCTCATCAAACTGTTCGAGACCGAGCACTCACAGCTTGATGTCATGGAGCAGGTTTGTAAACCTTTGTACGGTTTGCCCAATCAGTGCACTTTTATTTGCTCCTCCAGTGCTCAAGTTAAGTCCTGCCAATATTTTTATTCAGCTGGAGCTCAAGAAGACCCTACTGGACCGTATGGTTCACTTGTTGAGTCGAGGTTATGTTCTTCCAGTGGTCGGCTACATCCGCAAATGTCTTGAGAAGCTCAACACAGATATTTCACTCATCAGATACTTTGTTACAGAGGTGAGGCTTACATCTTGGTTTTGAGCTTTGATTGATTAGTGGCAGTTTCTTTTTTACATTATTGAGTCTGATGTTGGTTTTCTCATCCCTGTTTCAACTCGGACAGGTTCTAGATGTGATAACACCTCCATATACCTCAGACTTTGTCCAGCTGTTTTTGCCAATCCTAGAAAACGACAGCATAGCAGGAACAATCCGCACTGAAGGAGAAAATGACCCCGTAGCTGAGTTCATTGGTGAGTTGTTTAAAATTCAAATATGCTTTTTTTTCTAAAGTACCTCTAAAAGGGGTGAAATTTGATCTAGTGGAACTATGACTTGTGGGGGATACAAATGCAACTTAGAATTCTGTAGATTTATGTGTGTAGCATTTGGTTATTAATCTCCACTTTTTACATTTATAGCTCACTGCAAATCCAACTTCATTATGATGAACTAACTATCGAAGTGAGTAAGACGTTTGAGAAGTAGAAGGATCATAGGACCAGAGCCCTCTTCATGGATGGACAGACAATTTCAGTGTCTATAACTGTTGTGTTGACTTTACCACAGAAAATATTGACATGAGTGTTGAACTTTGAAAGTGTGTTTTTGGAGTCATGAGATTTCAAAGCCTCTATTTTGCTTTGAAATAATTTCTGATGTTGGTTCTCCTTTTTGTATATTATAATCATTTTTATTTAAAAAAAAGTTGCACTACGTTTAGTGTCATCATTTCTAAGGTCACAATATTTTCGGTCAGGTATATCTTTCGAGGTTTCAGTTTTCAATAAATGGATGCCAATTTATTACAAAATATTTCCAAACTAACATCTGATGTAGTTTTTTAATCTAATACCCTAAGCATTTATTAAAATCATTGGTGTGTTGCTTGGCTGCTAGAACTGAATACAGTTTAGACTGTTCCACTCAGCATAACTAAATTAAAGCAACTGACTAAAAATACCCACAATAGAATGACAAGAAAAACTTGATAAGACTTTTATTGAAGAGTGTGACTGAAAACGATTTAAGTGTGCATCGATTAAAACTGATCTATGGCTTCATTTTTTGACAAAAAAAAAAAAAGTAGCAAACTTGTACAGTTGCTTTTAATACAACATACTGTAGCAAATCCTAAAACCTTTTTAGCACACAAGATCATGAGATGACCATTCGGCCTGAGTTCAGTCCATTTAAAAAAAATCCTAAAAAACAAAAAAGTATAAAAACCAAGGGTGGGCTACTTTTCCCTTTTTGCGCATTAGGCAGTGTAGAAAAACTCTTACAAACGAGGCCACCAACTGCAGAATCTGTACAATTTCTCTAAAATATTCCTGAGATTAAAAACGATTAAAACAACACCAATCTTAGGCAGCATTATGAAATCATTTTTGGCAAATCTAAGGCTTTTTTCTCTGTGAAGAACATCACAGCCGTCTACAGGTAGTTTTTGGGTAGGATGGGGTCTCCATACATGCAGTCCTCTTCGATGGCGAGGTTGTACTGGCTCCCACTGCCGCCCTTGTATGCACTGGTGACTATTCTGAGCCAGCCTTTCTCTCCCTGTATAACAAAAGAGCAGAACATGCATTCAACAACTTCATTTGTTCATAAGGTCACTCTAGCCCAGCTGTCAAGGTCTGCTTACCCATGGTTCTCCCCAAGAATTACGGACGACCCAGTACTCCACTCCATTCTCATCAATGCCCCAACCAGCTACAGATACAATGTGGTTTATATAGGGATCCTGTACATACTCCGTGTACACACCCCCTGTGTATGCATCCAGCTTGTCTGTGGCCATGATCCCACAACTACAAATGCAAAGTGTAAATAATCACCATACGCTGATTAAAAGATAAAATCAGATTCGTAACCATTTGCATATCACATATCGCATACCTGATGGGTCCCCCAGAATAGATCTCAGCTTTCATCTTGTCCAGCCCGCTTACTGAGCCATAGTCTCCAACTTTCCACAGAGTATAGTTCTTTACTACATTACACACGCCAAAGGTTGTGCAGGTTCCACACTGATTAAAGGTGTTACAGACTGGGGGAAAAAAAACAGAAATACAAACTAATGCCATACAAACGTCCAGTCAAGCAAACGATCAGATGACTATCTTACCTTGATCTTTGGCTTGATAGTTGTTGCATGTTTCATCAGGAATGCCATTACTGTTTGCATATTCCCAAACTCCAGAATGATCTCCACCCTCACAGGAACCTGCATTGCCACAGTCAATCACATTCTGGACAGAGAGGTAGGCAGATGGCCATGCTGCTTTCCGCTTGATGTTGATACGATCTAGAAGAAAAATTAAATGACATAGGCTGATCAAAAAAAGAGTAACTTAAGCGCTTTCTCTAGTACAAGAAATGGTCAATAAAAAAAGATTAGAATATCAAAATACTAAATATCAAGGTCAAGCAGTTAAAAAAAGTGATTTTATTTTTAATTCATTTTTAATTTATTTATAATTTGATCAAGTGGTAATTTTTTTTATACAATCAACAAGGCCAAAAGCAATTAGATGCCTTTATACTTGTTATTTATAGTAGATGGTTATGTAATAACACTGTTATAGATCACATAACAGATTTATTCACACTAGTTGTAAAAATGTTGGTATAAATTCAGTAAGAGGAAGTGGCAGGTTCACTGATATGCTAAGTGGGTGAACTCCAAACATGTACAAACTTGTAGAGATCAGGAAAACACCTTTAAGTCAGATGATAGTCAGGTGGTACGTAAGTGGCATACACATCATAACTTCATAAGACAGATCCAGGCCATTGCATTTTTAATAATTAAACAACCCTGTGAGTCTTAAGAGGCTACAACAAGGCTGGTGATGTTTTGTGGTTCCTTTTGAAAATGCAAGATTCACAAAAATGTGTCTTCTATTACTCACCCCCATGTGAATCTGTGATTAACTTTACCCACAGAACATGGAAAAGTTTACCAGACATTTATGGGGAAAAACCAGCCAGAAAATTTTGCCTAATATTTCATTTTGTGCTTCACACACCAAAAAAGTGGAAATAAGAAAAGAAAAAAAAAAACTGGTTGAACTACTGTGAATGTTTAACAGTATTTTCCCATCACCTGCCATAGCACTAGTGCTTCCGTGTGCCCAGCAGGAGCCGCAGTATTGTGGTATGTGTTGGTTACGTGTAGTGCTGACATAGTTGACGCCGTCAATGTTTCTCCAGTCCCATGCTTTGGGGAGTGCTTTTAAATCCATATATTCATAAAGACGTGGCCCAGTCCTGAAGAACACAAGAAAACGTTGTTCAACCATCAACGTATGCCATTAAGCCACAAATCCAGCTCTTTCTTCACTGACCACAAAAAAACTGAAAAGGCATTCAAAGCAAGCAGCAAGAGGCCATGAAGGAAACTTCAGCAAATAACCCATGCACAAGCCATCTGTTCTTCAGTTATCAACCAAAAATGGGAAATGAGCCTTGAGGTCATATCATTTATAATCAGGAATGAAGCAGGTGTCAAACGGTCTCATGATGGCTACCTTTTCACCATTCTGCTGTGTTTTTCTCTTAATAATTTCATGTGCCGAATTGCCATGACGTGAGTCGCCTGCAATACACTGGGCGACAACGGAGCCAAAAAATTAAAATGAGACGACCAAATAATGGGGAAAAATTATTGATGCATTAGACTGGTAATTGAAAGTCAATTTGCGTGCATTGAATTGTGGGATATTGCGTGCTGCGCATTTAGGCAAAATGATAATATTTTTACAACAAAAACAGTAAAAGTTGTATTATTCTGCACATAGTTCATAAAAAAAAAAAGCTCAGCATAGTCTAACAGACACCAGAATACAATTTTATACATGAACTAACTGGAAATAAAATAACAGGAAATATATTAGCATACAGTACAGCACAGGAAATTACATAAAATATTATTTGCATATTTTCAGCATGACATCACCATGTATTTTTGCTAACAAACCCATAAGAGGAAAGAACCAATACATATATCTTGTTTGCGTTTTTAAGAGAGGTAAGGTTAAAAATTAACCTATTAAAACTTACCACTAAAACCGAGATGTAGCTACCTAGTTAGATTTTTAGCCTATTAACTTACTCGCCTGACTTGGGAACAAACGTCTGATAGTCAGAACTGCTGTCTGACGGCCCTAGGGTCACATTTTATGCACTGCTCAGGTACACATACAGCTGTTTATGTACAATTATAAATTCAGGAAGAAAATGATAGTTTAACATACTTGACTCCTTGTAGGTTTCTCCTCGGCTGGGGTCTGTAGCAGGGCTCATTCTCATTAAAATACCGTCCGGCGAAAACACCCGACAGAGTAAACAGATAGAAGAGCAGCACGCGAGCCATGTTGAATCTCAGGCGGTCATATGATCATCACACCAGCCTGCGCTGCGGGTTTATTCCTCGTGTCTACATGAAGGCGTGGAGAGAACATCGAAACTAACTCTTTCATTGGGCATCTTCTAAGAAAAGAAAGTTTTATTTGTAAGACCCTTTCTCGTAAATTATAAGAGAGACCGGGGCTAGTTTTTAAACACGGAAGTTGTCACAAACTCATATAAGGGTATGGAAAGCCCAACTGCATTAATTCTCGTTTTCATAATCTACTTTTTTTATGTGCACAAAACAATATATATAACAGTATACAACCAACAAATGCCAGATAGATAAGTGCTTCTTTAATAAAAAATTGTGAATATTCATAAAAAAAGTCTTTATTGTTTTCTGATTAATAATGTTTTCCAAACTGGTGCAGTAGTCCTTAGTTTCTTGAAGGAAGTGAATGAAATTAGGCTTGGATCCTGACCATCATCGGAATAATACATGCATATATCAAAATTATTTAACATGAGAATAATATTTGTTTTCCTTCTAATTAAATTTTTCATATCCACCCAGAAAATCCTTGTGAATGCACAGATACAGAACAAATGGACAATAGATTCTCTTTCCCCCAAACAAAAATCACAAGAATAATCAATTTCCAAATTAAATCTGTCTGGATATATACCATGTAAAATTTTGAATGTAACCTCTTTTAGTTTAATGTTTAAACAGTACATATGACAGACACCCCAAGCTTTATTCCAATCTATCTCTCCAAAAACAGTTCATAATGTACTTTAGTGTCAGACCTGAGAAAACAGTAATTCCCCACTGTTTTTGTTAAAATATATAACATGTTTTTTCTTTTGTAGCAACATATTTTATAACTTTTTATTTATTTTTTTACTTATTTAAATATTATATTATTTTATTTTAATAGGCTATATATTGTTTAATATAATAATTATATTTTCTTTAATTTCCAGTTTTATTTTAGTTAACAAAAGTTTTAGCCCTGGTCCAAAAGTAGATCAAAACCTTATATAATACATGTTTGCATATCATGTGATGCACAAAGTCCAGTCTTATGGCATATGGGGGGTGAGTACAGGTAAGCATATTCTCTGTTATTCTTTTACATAATTTATAAGATCAGTTGTAGGCTACTATCATTGAATCTGTTTTACCGGCTGAAGTGTTGCTTGTTTTCTGTGAAACAAATGCACCAAGTGGTTTCATGGGTTGCATGATGCAGTGCAGCACAAACAAACAATACCATGGTTGTGCCGTATAGAATATTGGTAATTATTAGCATCATGGTATTTGAAAAAATGGTATTGCTGTACAATAATATAACAGTTTCAATGCCACAAACTTTTCCTGTAAGAAAAAAAGTGATAATTATAGCTGTACTTTACTAGTGTGCATGATAATGTACACTAAATAGTTTAGATGTTCATGTTTTTATTAGGCCTAACTAAATTTGAAATATATTTTTGAGTTATTGTGAGTCAGTTGTTATCAGTGTTTGCAGGCATGGTTGGTTTTCCAGTGACAGTGATAAAAAAGCTAGACATGAAAACAGTTTATAATCTTTGTTAAGGACTAAATATATAGAAAGGAATATATTTTCTAGTACTTTTGCTTGATATGAAAGAATTTATTTATATATATATATATATATATATATATATATATTATGATGTCTGGTCATCTGGTATGTTCGGGGTCAGCTGCTCTAACTTGAAGAAGAAGAAGAAGAAGAAGAGGAAGGAAGCTAACATCTGCTAACGTCACCCATGTGATCAGACATGGCAGAACAAAGTCCAGCCAAAAAATTAAGGAAACAGGTCAAAGGGTTTCTTTGCGACGTGAGCCCCGTAAAAGACGTCTATTTTGATGCCGTTCTTCAACATGACGATGGAAAGAGCAAAGTTGTTGTCTTTAGACCAGAAGATCACATGCACTTTCACAGCGCAGAAAAGACACGGTAAAAGTCTTTCTTCTGTCATAATAAAAATAATATTTCTGGTTTATCGAGCTACATATACAGTTATTCAAACACCCATCCATTTTGATTAAACAATCAAATCCTTTGCAGGAGTTTAGTTACACTCGATGACGTGGTCTTACAGCCGTCTGCGGAGTCCAGAGGAAAAATGGACGTCTTCTACACTCACAGCTCTAAAATGTCCTGCGCTCGCAACCTCGGAGAGGCATTTAACAACAGCTTTTCTGCTGCTGCACCACAAGCTGTGCAGTTGTCTGAAGTCCTAAACATGCACACAAAACCAGAGAGGGTAGGTCGTGCATTATAAACATATCACAAAATGCTGTTATGCAGTTTTACAAATTAAACAAATATTTCACTAGTATAAAATAAAAAAGAACTATCCATAGGATATCATTTGTATTTTTATCACAAAAAAACACACAAAAAACCCCCCCCATATATATATATATATATATATATTTGTCCTGTCAAACGATTAATCACATTCAAAATAAATGTTTTTCTTTTGCTTATTATTTGTAGAAAAATTATATTATATATATAATAAATATTATAAAAATAATAAATATAATAGAATAATTATACATATATATATGTAAATATTTTTTAAGTAGATACTGCATGTGTTTATTTATATATACATGTATGAATAATAAATAATAGCTTTTACTTTTGAGTTGGCAGACATGTTTTCTATTTTAACAACAAGACACATTTATAAAATTTCTGTATTTGCCATTATTTAATTCTATTTTTATTTATTTGTGTGTGTGTATTCTCTGTACTACAATATCTGGACATTTAGATATTTTTTAACTGTCCCACCAAAAGTAAAAATCTGTTTATTTTTTGTATATTGCACAGGTCAACATCAATTCAATGATTGTCCAGGAGGTGCAGAGGAAAAAAGGTAATGCATTGGACAGACAGAATCTTCCAAAAGCTGAATATACTGTAGCAGACACCACAGGCAGCATGAGTCTAACGGTCTGGAGCGAACACAGCATTACTGTCGGTGAATGGTACAACATCACAAACGTCTCAGTGAGAGAGATCAGGGGCAAAACATCCCTATCAACGACCAAAGACACACAGATCATCAGCATCCCGTCTCAAGGGACAGCAGCTGCTCAGGTGCCAACAGAAACTATCAGATGTGACATAATTGGTGCAAACATTAAAAACGTCTTAATTTGTCCTCGTAAACATAAACTGAAGAGCATGTCACTGTCAAGCCCAACTCTATACTGTCTCTCATGCGACACGCATTATAAAAGCACTGCCATCGTAATGAACTTAAGTGGTCATCTGGATCTTAAACCAGAATCAGGAACTGTTGTGAAGGCAAAGATCGAAGACGAGGTCATAAGGTCAGTGCTCACAGTCAAACCCAATGCATCACCAAAGGACATTATTAAGAGCTTCATTGCTCTATCAACCAAGCAGATTACAATTCACAAGAACGTCATTATAAAGATGGAAGATGTTCCTCAGAAGACTGAAATCAAGCCTGAAGATGAGCTCCTTAAAGCAGAACCCGTGGAAGAATCCAAGTTTTGTTCACCCCCGGATTTTGGCATGCTATTCAATTCACAAGCCAGAAAAAGAAAATCTACTGACTGACTCTAATCATGGAGAATCATAACTTCCTACTACTGTATTATTCATACATCACTCAATCAACACAATGACAATCTAACAAAGACTACCAGGATGTGGAAATTCATGATAGATTAAACCTTAGATTAAGATGAAGCATGTAAATTCATTTGTGGTGAGAAATTGTGATGCTATTTTCCTTTGCATTAACATTTTGATAATGTCACAATTTGTAGATTTTATGGTAATTCTGAGTTATTGCAGACATGGAACAGAGAAAATGAACATAAACAATTTTTTTCCCTGTTTACTCTGAAAAGTTTGTCATTCACATTCCATATTCTTCATTTGCCACACTTACAAAATTGGCATCAAAAGTATATCGTCATCACAGATTAAGAGCCAAAAACATCACTAAGATTGTGTATTTATGTTCTGAATGAAAATCAAATGACTGCACTTTAAACACTTTCTGATTGAAACAGGAAAGATGTTGAAGACCTCAATACAGTATCTGCGGACAGATATTTCAAGCCCCTTGCTGTTCCTGCAACATTCCTTATGGCAAACTGTGAACGATATTCACATATACATTACAAACAGAGACCACATTGCACTATTTAAATTCATACATATGTGTATAAGCATTACTGAGGGGTGTGTGTGTGTGTGTGTCTAATGGATACAACTCTTGTGAAAGAACATGTGCAAGGCGTGACCCATATTTAATCACGTTGAAGATTAAGAACCATTTTAAATCATCTTAGACAAGTCTTCGCCTTTTGCAGTCCCTCTCCATCTGGTCATCAGAAGCAGTTTTGCCTGTGGCTGCACCCAAAGGAGAGACAGAGTTAAGCAGAGGGTCCTCAGATGCCTGGCCGAACAGAGCCATGAGCATGGCCACACCGAAACCAGTGGCGCGCTCCCCCTGTGCACAACCCACACCAATCAATTATTAACAGTTATTTATTAAATATGCATCATGTCACTTCATGCTCAGTCTATACTCACAGCATGGACTGGTGAGGCGATGTCCACATGTACCCAAATGCCTGGCCAATCAAAACCCAGATGAGAGCCGATGAATAGGCCAGCACAGGAGCTCTGTGCATTCTCACGGTCCTGTAGACGCACAAAATACCACCACTGTCAACTCAAATCTAATGAAAGCACTATTAAAATTCATTTCAAGTGAAAATTGTCTTAGGTTGTGAAGAACTGAAAATTCCAATTGAGACACCAATAAGACACAAATAAAAGTTACAATAACGCAATCAAATAAAACTAAATATTAAAAGAGTAAAATGTTAAGTAAAAAGAAATCAAACTTAAATGTACAAATTAAAAAGGATAAAACTCTTAAAACAAAAGGGCCAAATAAAAGTGAAAGTTATAAAATTAAAAATGTAAAAGTAAACAAAAAATAAAATAAATAAAAAGTAAAATAAAATAAAAACTGTAAAAAGAAAGCAAAAATTTACAAATAAAAGAAAGGATAAAACTCTTAAAACAAAAGGGGCAAATAAAAGTGAAAGTTATAAATTATTTAAAAATGTAAGAGTAAACTAACAAAATAAAATAAAAATAAAAAAACAAAATTAAAAGTAAAATAAAATCAAAACTGTAAAAAAGCTAAAAAATTCCCTCATGTCTTTACGGTAAACAATTATTTATTGCATGGTGCAAAATTCTGGTAAGTTCCATCACTATAGTGATCATTTGTGGGGAAGAGAAAAAAAAATTCTCTCACCGCCACAGAGTTCTTCATGTCAGCCACAGCTGAGGTGAATTCACTGAAGTGGAGCTCAGGGCAATAGACCAGAGGATGTGCCAGGTCTCCGCTGCTGCGGCCCGCTCTCACACAAGCAGCCTCCCACTGCTCACTGTTGGTCATCACAGCAGCGTGATACTTCCCTGTGGAGATTCCCTGCAGCAGGAAACAGAAGACAGTAAGGAAAACTGCAAACACAAGAGAGATGATGTTCGAGTTGTATAAGACATCGTTTTATTGACTGGAAACTAGATTTAAAAACAATGATATTAATAAATATTATGATGATTAAAAAATAATAATAAAAAAAATTTAAAACCTAATTTATTCTAAGCTGAATTTTTTAACATTACTCCAGTCTTCAGTGTTACATGATCCTTCAAAAATCACTCTAATATGATCAATGATGAAAACAACGGTGAAAAAACCTGTGATAACTTTTGCAAGGATTCTTTTACAAACAAAGTTCAAAAAGATAAATATTTTTTAGCATTATAAGTGTCTTTACTCCCACTTTTGATCAATTTAATCCATCCTTGCTGAATTAAAGTATAGTTTTTTCTTCCAAGGAATGTTTGGTCAGCACTAATGACTAAAATGCATGACAAAAAATTACAAAGAAGTGATTCAGTGGCCACTCTTCAAAAAGTTCCAATCACATGATTATGCACAAACAGGATGTAAATATAACTGATTTTTCCAAAGTGCAACAGCCATAAAGCAGTTTCAACAGCAATACAAGTTTGAGTTCAGGAAATCCTCTAATGTCTCCTGATATCATGTGACGCTGATTTCTTTTTTTACACTTAGCTTGAAATCCTGCCTCAAACATATCAATATACAATATCTTGTATTCAGTGAAAACCTGTAAAGACTTGTACACAAAGAAGATGGAATGACTTCACCGAAACTGAATACTTAATAATTTCCTTTTCAGTCATAAGAGAAGCAAGCAAGTGCATTGAGAAGATCCTCACACACTAATGAAGCAACATTAACGCACCTGAGCACCGGTCAGCGTCGCCATGTCCAGTATGATGTCCGCAGAGAGATCTTTGTTTGCATATACAACACCATCAGAGAGCACCAGCCTCCCTTCAGCATCCGTGTTGTTTATTTCCACTGTTCTGGGAAACAACACAAACACAGCTCAGTTATACACAAGCTGCAATGCTGGTTATAAGACACAGAAGAGTTTTCACGGAAGGGCCAAAACTCACTTTCCAGAGTAGAGAGTGTGTATATCATCTGGTCGAGTGGCTGTAGGTCCCACTGAGTTCTCAGCTAGGCAGAAAACTGCATGAAGATTGTCCTTAAAGCCCTGAGACATGCAACAGAAAACAATGTCAGAGCTTCTGAAAAGTACCTGCTATAATATCTGTTCAGTGTAATGGGAACACAAATACAGATGTAAATGAATTCGCTCACACCACATTCACAAAAGGTCATGGATAAATATAGCCAAGTCACATGTAATGTAAACACTAATGCATCATTCATGCTACATGTCCTGTAATAACAGCACTAAAACAATGACTAAAACTACAGTTTAAACCTCCAACGTCCGATTTTTTTGTAAATCTATCCTCACATCACATAGGCTACACACAGAACTGTAAAGGGATTCACGGCAACCCATCAAAATAAAAGTTTGGTTTAACTTGACATTGCTGCAGTAATATATATATGTGTATGTGTAACGCGATGACGCAGCAGTTCTGCGACCATACCAGCTTTTAAATATGGCGTGTACCGAGCAGCAACAATCATTGGACTCTGCTGTTGCAGCTGTTTTGAGAATTTTTCATGACAGGTTTTCTTTGAAAACGGAGCAGAAGTACTTGAAGTAAGTAAAGACATTTTTCTACTGCTTTAATGAAGCTAGGTACAATTGTTTACAGTGTCTCCAAGTTCTGTCGCTACGCATACTGTACGTCATCAGAAGGAGAGGTCTGATTGGTTGTAGATTCATCCAGTAGTATACAGAGGCATCTGATGGACGCAGGTTAAGCCCGCCTCCCAGAAG
>JAUCNO010001758.1:21478509-21495472 GCA_032353835.1 Enteromius viviparus
TGTTTTGGGAAAAGATCTGTTATGTTGAGTAAGACTGCATTTACAGTAAAAAAAAAAAAAAAAAAAAAAATAATAATAATATTAATAATAATAATATTATAATTTCATTCTTTAATGAAAAAGTTTAAAATAATAGTATTTATTTGAAGCTATACCACATAATTGTTAAGTGTATTTTTGTTTCGAAAACTGAAATTTAAACATCATTTGAAAGCTGATTAAACAGGCTTTCTATTGATGTATTAAGGTTTGTTAAGATATGATAACATTTGGCCAAGATACAACTATTTGAATATCTGGAATCTGGAAAATGTTGCCTTTGAAAGAAAAAAAATAGTTAATATTGTAAATGTGTTACTGTATGTGTGTTTTTTTTTTTTTGAACAAACTAAGGCGTGAGTCTAAATGATTGTTCTGGTAATTCATAGCATGCCACAAATGCTGCCAGTACAAGAGTAACTCGTTTTGAAACTGGAACCTGCCTTAAATGTCATTGATCACTTAAAACAAACATCTAATAATTACCTCATCCACTCCTTCCACCCATTTAGGCGGGAGTCTCTTTGTGACACCGATAGCAGCCTCTGGATCCAAACTGATGCCTGACACCAGGGCCATACGGTCATCAGCCAACTAACAGACAGAGAGATATATATGAGTGCAAACACACATTTTTGCTGATAAAATCTGTCAAATTTATTCAAATACAGTAAATGTAGCTGTATGAGATTATAACTGCTAGCTGAAAGAATTAGTGGACAAAATATTTAATGAAAACTGAGCAATCAGTGTAAAAAAACCTTCAAATTTTGCACAAACTGACCTTTTACTAAGCCCCACCTTAAAAATGGCACAGACCAAGCCTACTGTATCCTTCTGTTGTTTTATCATATGATCAGACAAGTGTGTTTTTATGGTTTTGAAAGCAATTGTACAGAACAAAAAAATATATAAATATTCTATAAAAGTCACTTAAAACTGAAGAAAGGATAAACACCATTAAATTCATGAAAAAGTTTATGCTGTGACTAAAACTGTGTGTTACACCCATTTCTAAATGAACACACATAACTAAAAAACATAACACATAAAAAAGTTAATTTATTTATTCCAACAAGATATTCTTTAAAGCTCATCTGATTTAGCAACAGTAACCAAGGGGGCGAAACTAAGTAAAGGAATGCCAAAACGTTAAGGTTACCTCATCAAACTCCTAATGTGATTGGAAGAGGCCAGCGATGTCCCATCCAATGAGAGGAGAGATAGAAGAGAAGGGGAGGAACATGAGGAGGAAGAGCAGAGGAGCCCAAGACAAAAAGCAGTGATCAGCATCAAAAAGACTGACCGCAGGATTTGGGCAGAACTGGACAAATCAGGAACTAAAACCAATAAATGCAAAGTGTTCTTAACTGATGATTAGGCCAATTCATATAAATGTAGAAGACAGAAATACATAGACACAGCGTGCATGTTGCAAGGCAGGTTAGATTTGTCCATTCTAGCCCAATAACTTCAACATCTCAATCCTACTGCATAATTGTGCTACCGATTCATAAATTCAATAAATAAGATATTATGTTTAAAAAAAACAAGGCACTTTGTGATGTTACTGAATTTATAAAATGCATAAAAAATTAAGCTGCAAGATAAATCCTATTTTTAACCCATCGCATGATTACTTTAGATCTGAGCAATGCAAAGCAGAAGACTGTCAAGGTTTTGCAAGGCAGAGGAAAAAGTGCTTAGCTAGACCACAAGAAGAACAAACAGGGGAAAAAATCAACATGCAAGCAGATGGTAAAGAATGGAGCCACTACACCAGACAAAACACAAGCAGGCGTGATATATGATTGATGTAAGTTCAGAATGACGTCCGTGCTAGTAACACCGTGTTAGCTCAAATACAGCTATGACAGACATACAAAATCTGTCTGTCAGGACCCAATCAATACAAAGACACTGGACCATTTAAAAGCATGCTGGATAGCAGGCCACACACCAGCATCAAAGAGAAAGAAAAATTTGATTCATACTGTAGCTTATCTGTAGGAAAGATCTATGAACGACTGGGAGACAAAACATACTGTCTTCCGCTGGAGTCTCATTTAAAGATTTAAAAACATAACTAGAGCCAAGTTTAACGAGCATCAAACAGTCCCACAAAACTATTTAAAGCAATAAACACCACACTACAGTTATTATGTCTGTACAACAGCCTAGAGGTTTTTAATGAAAAGTGATACATAAAGTCATGAATTGTGATATTAAAAATACATTTGAACTTATTTATCCACAATATTTTGCAACTTCTATAAACCTGGTTAACTGATACAAAATTCAAAATGTATAAATATTACATTTAAATTATTTTTGCATGACCGACTTTCAGGAAAGATGCTACACTAGTGTTCAAGGTCTGGGAAAAAGAAAGGAATAATTTTATTAAGCAAGGATACATTAAATTGATCAAAATCGAAAGATACAAAATATTTATATTTTTAAAGTATTTCTAATTTAAACAATCCTGCAAAATCAGTGTTTCCACAAAACATTCAGACATTAAGAAATATTTCTTGAGCAGTAAATTAGCATATCAAAATGTAAAAAAACCAACCTTTCTGTATGATCTTGCTAACTGAAGTAATAAAACGATTATTTTAAATTGCAATAGCATTACACAATATTCACGTTTTACAATTTGTTTGTTTTTTTATTAAACAAATGCAGCCTTGGTGAACCGAAGACACTTAGACCGCCCCCCAAATCTCTTTAACAGCAGTCTGTTTTTATTATTCTAAAATTACTTATCCTGGATTAATCACTAATCTTCAGTCTTCAAGTTTATACATCTAAAAGCAATTATTCATGCCTTATATTTTCAGCAATTATTTTGGCCACAGTGAACTTCTTTCATAATATAACAGGCCAACTTAATTTTATTGCACACACAGTATAAATGGATTTTCATAGAAGGAAATACATATAGATATAGTTCATACTTTAAAAAGGGGCCCATCATATTTTAGGCATCAAAACGTCCCGCGGTGATAAACTGTTGATCTAAACGTAACGTTACGCAAAACTAGCACGACCATCACCTTTTAGTAACTCCACTGCCATCCCCGCGTGTTGACTAACTCAAAAAGCGACTGTATGAAGTGTTTGATGAACAGCTAGCCGGTTTGCACAGACCTGCCAGCTCCTCACACGGCAAACAAACAAAACGGTAGAGGTTTGTTGGATAACCGACTGGGCATCAACAAACATCACTAGCTAGGGTTGTTGTCTAGCTAGCTCAGAATCACACAAACACGCGAAAACAGGCAATTCAGACAATGAACGTTAGACTCACCGCAGCATTGCTACGTGTATTCAGAGTACGACGGGGGTCGTATGTACTCACTTGCTCAGCCAAAATCTGCCGGTTTTGGATCGCATTGTTCCGCATTAATAAGAAAGCATCGGTCAGTCGCCGAGTTGCCATGGCTACGCAATACAAGGCGACAGTAAAATGAAATAACCGCGAGCTGCCTCGATGGCTGTCTTGAGATTAGTTACTCAGCTCGTCGCCAAGGCAGCTGGCTACTAAACTAGCGAGCTAGCCTGCAAAACGGCAGACAGGCTCGCCCACCAACTCGAGAGCTCTCGACTCTCTCTTCTAGACCAAGACCGTCCTGAGTCTGTATCCTGTGAAGTACCACAACATTACAAGACCGATAGCCCAAGTTCTCAGCTCGGTTTTAGATAATGGATCATCATCTCTGTGACTTCCGTGACGTGGAATGCGTAGATGTGACCTCACAATAAAACTTCCGCTTTGAGCAATGAATATGCAAAAATCAGAGACGATTTACGAGATATTACTTATTGTTTTACTTATTTAATTGCATGTCATACATTTGTTTTGTAATATTTTAACAATTAGATTTTATAACGATTTGAGTTAATTTAATCTCGCATATTAATAATACGAAAATGCATTTTTATACCGTATCGTAAAATATAGTACAATAATTAGTTCTATTTAGAAAATATGCAATGTATGTACTATTATTGTCTAGCTTGTATTTTGTATATGTCAAATATTGATGTTATTCAGGCCTAAATGCGTTTTTATTTTAAACCATATGATTAAAAAATAAAAATAAAAGCGAAATTAGCAAATCTAAACAATGTTTTAAAATGTATTTAATTTTTGCTATTTATTTGTCATTTGTTTTAATTTAACTGAAGAGTAGGGTCTGTGTTGTCAAGTTTGTCTTTTATTTCACTAAATTTTTATTTCGTAAATATAATAATATGATATAATAAAATATATTAAATTATTAATTTTTTTTACTATGAATGGGTTTTGTTTGTATGCTGTTCTTTATCATCAATAATAAATGTGAATGAAAATAGGGTAGATTTGTATACATAAAACCTATTTAAACAAAAGCCTTTATAAATAAGAGTGGGTGTAAATTGTAAGCAACTTTATGTTTAAAACAGGAAAATAGAAATAATTTAGATTAATTAATATTTTTTATTTATTAATTAGCTGAAGTTCTCGCCTCTGTGCTGTTACGGCAATACAGAAGGGCCAATTAGCGTTTTGCTAAAGTTTGACCACACGGCGGCAGTGTTTCCTACCTGAAAGATCAAATCTGACATCAGGTTGATAGGGAAAACATTTGTGTGAACGCTTTCAGAAAACGTTGTACTCCAGATGTAGAAAACGTATGGATGTGGATTGGCTGGGGACCTGTTGAAGGGATAACTATGATAAAATAGCTTTCTCCAGTGGCTGGGTGGGAAGTGACAGACTTTGAGCATTTCTACATTGCTGTTGCTTTTCCCGTGTGGAGCAACAGAGGAACTTTGTCATTTATCTCACTTAACCTGACACTGTCTAAACCCATCTGTGAAAACTATCTATCTGTCTATCTATCCCACCCCCTCTCTCTTTCTCCCTATCTATTTATTTCTGGTCACAACATTCCCATACTTCCATTTGTGTTTGTTCATAGTTTTGATGAATGTAGAATATAGTCATAATAAGACATCAGTAGGTGTGCCCAAATGTTTGACTGATAGTTTGCATATACAGAAAAAAAGAGAGAGGTTCCAGCTTTACTTTCCATGTGCTAACCAGTGTGACGCGCCAAATCTTTTGGGCTTACGTAAGACAAACCCACCCCTTTAGGCCTCCTGTCTATATAACTTTGAAGCATGCATCTTAAGGAGACCCTTCAAAGATGTTCTGCAGTGCTGGTGAATTTATTATTGTATACTGCCAACTTCTAACAAGCTTAAGAAGCACCCTCCTGCCACGCTACATAAAGAACCGTGACTTCCTGCCAAACGAGCGGCAGCAGCAGCCAACCCCACAGGAACATCATTTGAAGCCTCCTGTGATATGTGCGAGTGAACAGTTGGAAGTTAAACCACAGTCGTAGATCCAAGATTACAGAATATTCTGGAATAGAGTATATATAATAAAATATTAAATAAAATAGAAAGGCCTAATAAAACAAAGTTGAGGTTGCAGAATGAGAAAAGACAGATATAACTGGAAGGCTTATATAACATGAACAGGAACGGACAACTACAGAATGCGTATTGCATATAAAAGTTCATAAGGAGAGAGCACAGTACTGTTAGAGGTTAACTGGGGCTATAAAGCAGACAAAACCCAGCAGTGTTTCACCTTATCTGGACAGTAACAGAAAATAGAGGTTGTGATCAAGAGTAACTAGCAGGGATTTCACTTTTTTTCCTCCCCTTCCTAATCTGTTTAGGACACTCAATATGATTTTCTATTATACTGTATATATTACAGATGTTAGGATTTCTTAGGTTCACCAAGGCTGCATTCATTTGATCTAAAATACACCAAAAGAATGGGTTTCATTTTGATATTTTTAAAATAGTGATTTATTCCTGTGAAGGCAAAGCTGATTTTTAGCAGCCATTACTCTAGCCTTCATATAGCCTAGTGCATGATATATCATGTTATAGATTAAACTTTTTTCTTTGCATATATGTGATTAATTTAATTATTTATCATACTAATTCAATCAAAATCGACTGCAGTCCTAAATTAAACTTATAAGCATTTTCTTAAAATAAGTGAAGACTCTTCACTTCTTCGTTTTCTCACACACTTGTCTCTCCTCTCTTTTTTCATCACTCAGCTGCATTCTCACTTTTTTCCCTTACAGTTCAGTGTGAGATTCTCTTAACCCTCATGCGTACCCAAACCCTGATGGTCATCCACACACACAGACCCCAGCAGCCACATTCATCATGCTCGGCCCATTCATCACATCTCCCTGAGCCCCCACAGTCCTCTTAGACACAGGCATGGGGTTAGCAAACATCTCCTGGAATTTAGGGCTGTGGTTGGGTTTTTAATGTTTTACAGCGAGTCTCTCGCAAGTTCACAATTCCCCACAGCGCGGAGGAACTCACGGAGAATGGAAGGAGAACGCATGTGTACATAATAGGAATGATGTGTGCTCAAGTGCAGAAAATCCCACAGACTGTTTACAGGCTCTTCATACTTTGTGGCCGTGAGTGCTGACATTTATTTGCCCTTGACTAAAGAGGAATCTCTTTGATAGTGTTCAACCCTAGCGCCTGATAAGACTGACAGCACCTAGTGTTGTGCTTTGTTTGCTCTCGCACTTAACATGTCTCTCATTGATAGCATGGCTATTAGCAAAAGATTATTATTTTTTTCACAATCTAAAGATTGCCAAAGTGGTCACATCCATAAAAGGTGTCCAAAATCAATCAATCAGTTCATTTATGATGAATTAATAAAGGTGTCTTGCATATCACTGGAAAACTTGCTCATTATGTAACTTACCAAACGTACAGTATAGCGCATTACAGTAACAGTTCAAATGATTAATATTATTTTATACGATAATAATGTTATTATTAAATTATTATATTATATTAATAAAATTATATGCATTTAAAGAGCTTTAAACATGTAGGCAATAATGAACCAAGATATTGTTCAATTTTATTTTGTATTATTTTAATGATTGATTTTAATGTAATGAAGATTGTGACGTGTTTGTGCAGTCAATGCTAAATTTTTAATTTCACTAATGTTTTATTAAAATTTACAATGTAAACATACATAAAATTTGTATTACGACACCTATGTATCTATGATATTAAATAAATGAGCATAAAAGCGTAGGATAAATTGTGAATAAATAGATTCATTTTGTGATCTAGTTTCAAAATGTACAGTTTTTATATGCAATAATGCATGAATTAATGCTTTTAATATTCTATTTGTGTGTGTGTGTGTGCATGTTTATGTGGGTTATGAAGACACAAATTTGCATAATGACATGGGTATGGCAGGTATTACAATATGAAGGTGATTTATGAGGACATTATAGTGTATATTGTACATCATAGTGTGTAGAGTAATTCTAAAGGCTTAAAAAAATACTAAATGGTGTTTCTTTAGAAAATCTAAAAATGCTTGTAGTAGGTTTAGGTGTAGGGTCAGTGTAGGGCAATACCACATACAGTTTGTACAGTATAAACACCATTACGCCTATGGAGTGTCCCCATAAATCACAAAAACCAACACGAGTGTGTGCGTACGATATATGTTTATACACACACACACACTTATATCCAGAGCTCTGTGTAATACAATGGAATACAATCTCCTTTCTGTCATCTTTTACATACATAAATAGCATCAGCATTTGCTTCTACTTTTTATTGACTCATCAACACAAAAGAGAAATGTTGATATGAGCAGGAAAGTGTTGCCTCTCGCATGCAGCACCTGTCACGCAGCAGCGGCCGAGAGCGGAGCCGTAGACATGTGTTCCTCAAACATTCCTTCCACAGCGCTCATAAATCACCATTACCCGGACACTCAGCTCCGCCAGCTGGATCTCCCCGCTTTTTAATGACACTTTTACAAGAGAAACCTTATACGACAGTCAGTTCGGATAGGTGTTTGTGTTATCTTTAGTGTATTTGGTGAAGTTGAGCCGCGCTGTCTTTTTAAAAGTGAACTCATATCTTTGTTTTGTAAACTTTTAGACACCCGCTATTTAGACACTAGGATATGAGAAGGGTTAAAGGTGATTGATGACATAAGGACCGAAACGAATCGTGTTTCCAGAGCCAGACGAAACTCAACACACCTGTCACAGTCCATGAATCACCTTTAAACGATCATCGTTGGGTATTGCTTTTCTCATTGCTCAAATCATAGTCTATAACATTATACAAAAGTCTGAAAGATTTTTTTTAGAGGAAATTAATACTTAATACGCTGGAGTAATGCCTACAAAAAAAAAAAAAAAAAAAAAAAACTGCATTGAATCACAGAAATAAACTCTTAAGTACATTTAAATAGAAAACAATAATTTAAAAATTAAAATGTAAACTTTTATACATTTTAGAAATAAATGCACAGTTAGGAAATCATACTGACATTATTTATTTCATATGGACATCACTTTGACAAAATTGAAACATTTATGTGAAATGTGAATTTTTAGTGACCATCGAATGTTAGACACTTCCATAATATTTAGTTTGCTTCTATGGCCCTTAATCAGGAGGTTAATACCAGTCCACCAATTCTTTGGGGGTCTCTTATTTTACCATTTCTGTGCCCTCAATTCTTCAAACACCTCAGCAATAACATTCTCAGTGTCTTTTGTTTTCTTTGCTTGTCATAGGCTATTAGCTTTGATAAAACATCCATTACTCTTTTATGAGCTAGTCTAGATGTTTGGGCAGGAGCTGAGGAAACCTCAAACTCTGACATGCACTGTGTCTCATACGCTCTCACCATGCTACATAGGTCGACGGGATCAAATATCAATGTGAAATTCCTCATCGCTTAGCTACCTGGCCTGTCTATTATTGGCCCACATGCCACAGAGGGGGCGCAGTAGTGGCATGATTATATAGGTGTTACAGACTGGATGGAATCTGAAGGGCAGGGGTTCAGACTATGAAGAATGTGAGGTTTTGTGTGTTTGTGTGTGTGTGTGTGAGAGAGAGAGATAGATAGAGACAAAGAAGGGAAAGAAAAGACACAAAGTTTTAGAAATGATCCAGAACTGGTTTTGCTTCAGGACCCAGATTTTGACATCGGACCTTTTACGGTGATGACCCAAAATTGCTTATATTACCAACACTGAAATGTATAAATATAACCATGAGCTAGGCCAAACAGTTTGCTGAATGATTAAAAATTATTTATGTTTTGCACTCAAAAAATATTTAGGTCTAAATGTAAGATTTACGCATTCCGTTTGGATTAAACAGTTGACAAAATGATAAATGTACCATGAAACATATTTGTCAGTTATACATAAAACAAAAAAAAGACTGCAATAATTACATTTATTCAGTTAAAAAGTATGTGCTATTGTGTTATATAATGACACATCCAGTATATTACAAAAAATCACACTTATTCATTATGCATAATTATTATTTTATATGCAGTTGAAATACATACATTTTAAATTGAGGCCTAAATATTGTTTGGACTTTTATGGAATTTTACTTAAATGAAATAAAAGTGATGTACAGTAGAAAGTGTAAAGTATTTTCCATGTTGTGGAAAAATACATTGAACTTTGCTTCTTTTTATCATCATCCATCAACTCTGAAGATCAAAGGAACGAAACTGCATATGAACACACACACTCCATTAAACACAGACATACCACTCTTAACACAGGCAAGTCAACCAGCAAGTGATCATCTACCAGATAAACCTTCCTCTAGTACAGTGTATAGTACATAATGTGCACTCTTGTGTGTAAACGGGGAAGTGGTCTCTCTCTTTCGCACACATGAATTCCTCTGCAGACGAGGAGTCTCAGAATAAGATATTCAGTTCTCTTGCCAAACACAACAGATGTTTTGCATGGTATGTGTGAAACGTTTGGGATTCCCATAATTTAAAGGACTGCTTGTTTTTCCTACATCTCTCATCACTAGATTAAAATACTTATCAAACTTCAGTGTAAAGTAGCATTATTTAACATAAATTTTTACCTATAAATATGCATCATTTAAACTACAGGGACATAAAACTATGTGATCAGCATATTTTTTCTGCCAACTCTACCTCTCAAAGGATTGCAGTTGGTAAGACTTTTTTAATAAGTACTTTTAGTAAGCATTAAATTAACTATAAATCAGCACTACTGTTTTTTAATATTGATAATAACAATATATGTTTCTTGAGCAGCAAATCGACTTAAAAAGATTTCAGTATATTTTATGTGACACTTGAGACTGCTGAAAATTGAGCTTTGCCACAATAGAATTACTGAATACTGTGAAAGCCTCTGTGCAGAAACTGAATAGGATAAATAATATGATTAAGTGTGAGGAGGTTTTAAAATAAATACATGAGTTAAACGAAAAACGTCCCATCACTTTTCTTTTTGGGTGACTTGTTGTTTGATGTTTTTCTTCACCAGCACTTCTCTGTGATTACAAAAATGTCTTAGAAGAAAAGTGTGCAAACATCGGCTGAAGAGACAGACTTCTGTGGCACCATAATTAAACTGATTTCTTGGTGTTTCGTGAAGGGAGAGATGTCAGACACACATGCACATATTTAATGATGATGCTTGAGTGATTTGTTTATTGTGCAGTTCGCTCCAGTCCATCAGTTAACATCTCGTAAAGTCATACGTGTGTGTAAATTTTCAGCACATTTAATTTTTTGGGGGAATTATTCTTTTGATAGCATCCTTTCTAAATCATTCATATCCTTTATAATCACTTAATAAAAAGTCTGTATTCTAGTTCGTTTACAATTTCTCAAAGAAAGTGTAAAAAAAGCACATTTTACCCTGTCAAAAACAGCTCTTTCAAAACACTCTGTTCTGTGTACTTCCCCTTTAAATCTTCACGAGCTCCGCTGACTCCGCCCCTCTTTTCTGAGGCATTCTCAGAGGATCTTTTTTAGCCGTATTCATAGTGAAACTTGCTAATTAGCACATTATTAGGAAAGGCCATTTGCAAAGATTTATTAAAAGACACTATACTCACTGCTTCTGTAGGTGAGGCTGGATCATGAATGAATCTAGCTAACAAATGCATTTCGGGTGATCAAGGCCGCGTTTCCCTTCAGAACCAAACATAACGTTTATCCTCCGCGTCTTCAGTCTCTCAGATGTCGGGGGTAAATGACTACTGCTATGTTCATTAATGCATTCCACAACAAAACACCTCAATCTCTTAGGAGTCTTGCTTGTCTCTGCGTCTCGGTCTGATGGCGGCTCACTCAGGGCGGGTCTGAGGTAAGACACCAGTTCAGTCTGTGTGACACCCTGCTGTCAATCAACAATCATGGGAGGGTCCTCCGACTGTGTGACATCACACAGTCAGACAGCTTGATTTGAGAAAGTGGAAAACATTTAAGAAGATTAAAAAGATTTTTTTTATCAGTATAGGGTGGTTGTGTACACAAACTGCCAACACACATTTAATTTAAAAAAACTTGTAAAAGTGCATCTGGCATTATATGGCCCCGTTAAAAATGAAACCATAGCAATAAAATCAAAACAAGTTAATTCTGTGGCATCCGTCACTGCCATAGGTCCTGTACGCTACTCTATATCTGTTCTACACCATTTATTACTGTAAGGATGAGTTGAAAGCTTGTGAGGAGGAACAGACCATTAGCTGATCTTCTTGCTACACTGAGCCTGGAATCTTGGGAATTCTACAGGCCTTGAGTTCATATCAAGCAGAGAAAACTCCATTCTGGAACTGAACTTGGCTGAAGGGTCATGGGTTCTGGAGTTTTCTCTGTTCTCTGTTAAACATGGGCTCCAGAGCGATCTTTATACATAGTACAGTATGTAGACAAACATTAGAGGATCCTGGGATATAGAGGATCTTAAGCTGGCGGATCAGGCACCTGTGGGTTTGTCCGCGGGAGACGCTTCATACCAGTGAATCTGAACTGACCCTCCCCCCGCGTCTGACCTGCACACGGCCTGTTTGATCCGTCTCCAGTTCCCACAGTCAGCACGAGCTGCTCGGCTTTTAAAAGGAAGGTTATGAACAACGGTTAGCTAGAATTATTAAATAATTATTATGACAATTTAAAATAACTGGTTACTATTTTATTATTTAAAAAAATTAGCAAAGCTAAATTTTCAGTATCATCACTCCAGTCTTCGGTGTTGCATGTTTAAAATTTTTTCATTATTCACTTACCCCCATGTCGTTCTAAATCCCATAAAAGCTTTGTTCATCTTTGAACACAATTTACATTATTCTGGATGAAGATATTTTCAATGACCAGTATTCTCATCACTTTATAATATATAACAGATTGAACGACTGATGGCAGATGGACTATTCTGACAATGTTTTTCCCACTTTTTTAGACCTTGACAGTGTAATTTATTTGGCAGTCAATGGGAGAGTCACAAGACTCCCAGTTTTCAGCCAAAATATATTATGCTCCGAAGACAATCAAAGCCTTTTATGGGTTTGGAATGACATGGGAGTAAGTGATGAATGACAAAATTTTAATTCAGGGTGGAGTTACTCTTTAGTATTAAACCATGATACTTTTTCAGGATTGAATAGAAAGTTCAAAAGAATAGTGTTTATTCATAATAGATACCTTTAATTCAATTTCAAAGGTCTTTACTGTCACTTTTGATCAATTTAATGCATCATTACTAAATAAAAGTATTATTTTCTTCAATAATATAATATTATATTCTGTATTGCTATAATATAACATATATATTTGTAACGGTTTGACACTCATACTAAAATCCCACAGGTTCATATAAGTATTTTTGTGGCTACACGCATGACCCGACATGAGCAACTCTCGTTTCACTTGTTCTTGCAATGCTGTTTTTATGATTATTCCTCCAACCATTTCCAGAAGGGGAACTCCGCATAGGAGAGGTAAACCAATCCAACAAGGGAAGCCTTTCTTTTAAGGATCACTAAATCTTGAACGTAATTCTATTCCCACAAACTCTCCGTCCCGTATCATTGCAGAGCGTCCCTGCGGTAAGGATGTGATTGTAAATAATTATGTGCATTGCACGCCGTTACAGTCGGTTGTTATTTCTATACAGCACAGAGAATTGCAAACCGGCTGTTTGTCGTAAATTTACCAAGAAGCGAGATAAAAAAGGTACAGATGGAACTTCATGATCTCGAGACGAGGGAGCGCTTCATAAATCATACATCACAAAGTGATGGAAATAGAATGTGTATTGTTGTAAATGGTAGCAGAGAGACTCTTTAACGAGAAGGGGATGGAGATGATAGCTCACACTGGTGAGCATGTTGGATCGATTACTATGAAGATAGAATGACACCATAACCAACATGCAGTAGATGCCTCTGTTTGTCAGCATCTTTAAATCAGGCCAAGGTAACCAACAAAAAAGATCAATGGTCTCTCTCTCTGTGTGATTAACTCTCACTAAACCTGTCAAGCATATATATCCAGCTCATATGTCACCCTAGAAACCAAAAAAAAAGAAAGAAAAAAAATTATATATTGTAATATTTATTTATCATTGCATATGAAGCTGTATAAACATAGATTTTAAAAAGATACATAGCGTAGGTTTAATTCGGGTTAATTGGGACATTTTTTCCCAGGTATCTTTAAGGCGTCTTAAATTGAGAAACCAAAATTCACTTGATCTTTTGACATGTAAATATGCTAAAAAACATCCTGTCTAAAAATAGCTTATATTGAAAGCTAGTCTGCAAAAATAACGTCACAGAAAGTAGCACTCTATGGTTTTACGATCATACAGATGTTCACTATTTTACAGCAGATTCAGTCACAAACAAGGCACAATTCGACATGGGGTTCTCAGAAAGATAGCCTATGATCTAGAAATTATGATTTAAAAATCTTTATAAGTGGAGTGCAAAATAAAAACCCTTATGTTTTAGACCGTTCAATATGGCGGACCCTTAATGATTCTTTAGTGGCAAAACACATCTCAATTTACCTGAATTTAACTATATAAAGTGGAAAAATTTGGGGTTTTGCCATGATACTGTCATAATGATTTATGATGGTCATGGTAAGCTAACAAAGAAGTAGCAGTCACTTTACAGTTTGTATTTTATATATAAAAAACTGGCAGTCTAGGCAGCAAAATGTCTTTGATACAGATTCCATGTTCACTGGTGTAGGATAACATCCTTCCTTTGAAAGAGGATGTTTTTAGCGTGAGGGCGGAAGGGTGTGACTATGACTGTCCTTGATCTTCTTTGTGAGTAACCCTCCATTTTCATACTTTGCCAAGCACCTGTCGGCAGGTATGAAATGAGAGCGGTATTTTACCTGTTGCTGCAAGATTCTCAAACAGGCCGTTTACCTCCTCTGACCACCCAACCTCAACATCTTCCTCTCCCTTACAACTGTTTGTCTGTAGAAAGCATCAAGATTGCTTGCACACAAAGTATTAACCAGAACACCCAGCTACTTTTGAAATGGAGAAATATGTGCAGTAGATGAAATTCTGCCATCTACCAGCAGGGGCTAAATGCTGAAGTTGACCAGCAATGAAGCCACACAGCAATTAGCCACAGCTAATTATGGCTTTGTCTGTGACCCCTTCAACCGTCCTTCTGGCTCCCTCTATAATCTGTTAAATTAAAACCAACAGACTGCTGGAGGAATCCCACAGTCATGGGACATTTCTGTTTCAACAGATACATTCCTGTGAGTAATTAAAGAAACATTTTTAAGATAAGCAGCATGGTTGAATAGACTCAGCAACACCACTTACACAAGTAAATATCCAGTATACCCAGTTTGTTTACCCTGGGTGGGCAAACAAATTATACACCATCTGGTCTTAGAGTTTTATATTAAATATATATTATATTATATGTATAGTTTAATTCAATAAGTATATATATATATATATATATATATATATATAGTAAATCTTTTTGTACCACCCATGAACCCTCATTCACCTCCACTAACACACATATGTATAATAATATCTATGGTGTCAAAATCTATGGGGCTCATGTTACAGGCCACAGAGAGTTCCTGCTTCATTCTGGCTCTGACAAGTGGGAATGTAGTTATGTCAACAGACTTGTCTTTAACTGACATCTGACAACACATACATGGCACAAAAAAAAAAAAAAAAGAGTCATTTGGGAATACCGGAAGAGGAAACTATTTTATGTCCATGCTAATATCAAGGAGTTCTAGAACACCTGGACAAAGCTGTCCATTAGCATTCCCATTCATCTCAAAGGCAGTTGCTTGGCTGACACAGGACATTCAAGATTGCTTAAATCTGAGCTGTAACTTCACAGGCAGCATTTGACACTTTTAAAGAATTCTTCACTGATTAAAGATCTACTGTAATGCGGTATAATATACAATATAATTATTTGTCAAAAACTACATTAAAACTGCTTTTCAAAAAATACTTACCAAGATCAGCGAACACAGTAATTTAGTGAAATATTATTACTAATTAAAATAATGTTTTTAAACAGTTTTGAAAGCTGTTTTATATATATATATATATATATAGACATCGCATGGGCCTCAACCAGCCAAGTTCTCTAAGTAGCAGTTCTTGTGTATAGGTAGAAAGTAATGAAAAAATGCTTCAAAACCATATTAGTCATATCTGAAATCCCATTATATGTTCATGTTGCTTTAAATAAGTGTGACAACAACTAGGCTTGTACTTGGACGCCTGGTCTCACTGTTGGGACTATTTTAGATAATGATGTCTGAACTGGAGGCAGTTAATTAGTCAGCCAGTGGTATGTTAATCTATGTATCTTCAGAGAGCACATTGATTTCTCCAGCTTTGTAGATGCAGTGAGAAGTGCTGTGCTGGAGATACATTCCACTGCTGATATGAGGTGTGTTTTGCGGTTTCTTTAACACAACAGTCAAGGTCTGGTTGGACTGGTCTCAGATCAGTGCACAATGAAGTGTTGAGAGTGAGACGCTTTGCATATCAAGCCACACTCATGTCACGAACCGCTAGCAGACGAGAGCCGCTGACTTCAGAACGGGCTAATCTTCTCAACCTCCTGGCAGCAAGTCTTATCACTAACACTAGACAGCGAATGCTAGATGGAGAGAGTGAAAGAACGAAAGACACAAAGAAGAGTCAGAGCAAGCAAACATGCCACAGGGGGTTGTATTTTCCAGGCGTTTGCTCACAGATCTGCAGAGATTAATGATAAAGTCAAGGATCTCGGGTTTTACTTTTCACGTGCTCTCACTTGAGCCAAAATGAGGAGGCTCCAACACAATAAGAAATGTATTGTGAATAAAGCTTTCAAAAACATTTCCATTTTTCCATTCTGCTAATCCCACATTATTACAGAAAGCCTTTGTTCTCGCAGAAAACACGTCCATCACCTCGAACGCTTCAAGATAATCTCCTTAATGACAATGTGTTATAATAACTTAACAATAATGACAACATAAGTTATGAAAAGCTTTTTATTGAACATGTAGCAGCCAGTAGATTAATTTTTATTACAGATGCTAAATTCTGGTATTATGGAGTATTATTATTTTCTTAAATGCGCATTAGCAAATAAATGTTTTTAATATTATTTTTACATTAAAAATAAGTCACTGTTTTAAGTAAAAAATAAAATATTAACTACTTTAATTCAATTAAAGGTACATATTACATATAACATAAAAATATTTTACATTATAATAAATGTATAATAGAATAATTAGATAATAAATTAAGATGCATTTGCTAAAGATTACATTTTCAGTTCTAAAATATTTAGCTTTATGACAACAAAATGCACCTTAAATGTTAAACTAAAGGAAACAAACAAGCACAATTAAATATCCAGTACTGGGGCCTGTTCCATAAAACAAGTTTACCAAATAAGCTAGGCTTTTAGCAGATAGCCTGACTTATTTCAAACCAAA
>JAUCNO010001758.1:21495487-21512563 GCA_032353835.1 Enteromius viviparus
AAATTAACTGACAATAAGTCAGACTAACTGAAATAAACCTGGCTTATTTGGTAAACTTGTTTTATGGAACAGGCCCCTGGCTACTAAATAATAATAATAATAATAATAAACAATCCAAAATAGTACCAATATATGATGCGTCCATAACTGCTTGTTTTGTTAAGGAAAACGACTACATTTAAGTCCTAAACTAATTATATATAAACTGCATTACGCAATACTGCAAGTTTCCAAAAAATTAAGTACTTGGAATTTTATTATATTGGATTTGAAAATACATGTCAGTTACTTTGTTTATGGATCAATTTCGGTCAAAGCTTGAAGCAAGAGTAGTAATAAAATTTGTGAAATGTCTATTTGTAACTCATTTTAATTTCCGGATCACTGAAAGCTGCAGCTGTTGCAACCTCTGGAAGGAATAAGCGGGGTCCTGCTGTCTAAACGCCTGTTACTCTACATGTTTGTGCATACAAATGTTTATTTTTGTGCCTCACACACACACACACACACACAGAGCCAAAGAAACACACAAGGGGTCGGAGGTCAGCTGGCTAATGTATCTTCCATGTGGCATCGGAACAGGAATTGAAATATTCCAGGCTATGGCTGTGTGGAATTCTCGATGGAAGAGGGGCAACATTGCCGGGATGCTTCCCTATGCTATGCTCTGACTTGTTTGGGCATCTGTTGTGCTCTGATTATGCAAAAAAGACATGCAGATAAACATCAGTGCAGATAGAGAAAGGCTAAAAGCGGCGTATCAGAAGAGCAAAGGCAAAATCTACTCTGTCCAAGACCACCACTGAGGGAATCCATAGCAGGAGGTCCACATACCCACAAGGCAACTTCTCCCCATCTAGAAATAGACACTATTAAATGTAAATAGACAGAGCAGCAAACTGTTGACGCAAGAATTTCAATTAACAACCAAAGAGCAAACATGCTAAAGCTAACCGTTTTAACCACAGTCACAGCTTGTTTGAATGTTGAAAAGTTAACCGTGGGTGTAATGCAAGGATATTTACGAGTCATTAAGCAGGCTATATATAGTCTAAATGTCCTGTACGTGTTTTAGGGTTAGTTCTTGTGAAAAGGTGGCCAACTTTCTATATCTGCAGCTAGAAAAACACTCACTCCTTGACTGAATGAAGTCCTGAAATGAATACTACTCTGTTGCATCAGCTAAAAAATAAAAGTCATAATGACACTTCATGTCATAATTTAGCTTCTGTCCTCTACACTTTGTGAATGTAAATAGTGGAAGATGAACAGTGTAGTGTTGTTATTTTTAAATAAAAACTTCATAAATCGTTTAAATAAAACAGAAACAAAATAAAACGTAAGTATTAGCTGAAAACAAAATTAACTGAAATAAATAAGCAGAAGTACTAAAATTACTAGAACTTTAAACAATTATTTAGAATTATAAAAAGCTATTTAAATGTATATTTAAAACATCTAATAAAATAACAAAAGCACATAACAAAATGTCACCACTTCTTAAAATAAGAGAAAAAATTTAATAGTGCTCTTTTATAAATGGACTGATTCTATATTTAAAAATTTTTGAAATAAAGATAAAAAAAAATGTTTTTGTATCAATGCAATAAAGAATTTTGTGTAAAGAATATAATAATAATTTAAAGAACTTTTCTATTATAAAGGAACTTTTGCACATGGAAATGCTGCATGCATGTCAAAGGCTCTTCAAGTAACCATAGATGCCAATAAAAAATCTTTACATTTTATGAGTGTAATAGGTGCTTGGCAACCCTATTGGTGTGCGTTTAAAGTAAGTGTTTTTGTCAGTGTGTATTTGCAGTCACCCAGCTGCCTGATAGCATGCAGGGATGCGAATGTGTGATGATTAGAGAGTGGATCTTATCTTATGCACAGGGGTACGATTCTGCTTTTGTTTGGGCCAAATCCCCTTCTTACCCACCTGGTCTGGGCTGGACCTCCTGCAGCTTGGATGACCGCCATGTGTTAGACTTCACTGGTTTGGAACCGCTGTGGCATCTTTGGTTTAAACTGAGAAGCGAGAGGGGAAAAATACTCTCTTTCATATCTCAAAGCACCAAGACAGAATTACGCACCAAGCCAGCACACACACTAAAGCCACATCTCCACATGATCAAACAGATGACTGATTGCACAGGCCTCGGGGGAATGAGGGGAAGGGGGGAGGGGGAGGGGGGGGATAAAGAATGAAATGGGTGGCGGTTTTGCAAAAGCAGCTTTGCACCTCAATGACATCAAATCTGTGCATAAGAGTGTGTGACAAAAAAGGCAGTGAGACAGAAAGGTTTTGATTAGAGAGCTGTTTGTGGTTTTGAGTGCATGGGTGTGTTAGATTGGAAGCTGCCTCTATTATATGGAAAGCAATGTGAAGGGAAAAGTCCGAATGAGAGTGGAAAAAGGAACAAGACAGAATATGTCTATAAATGTGTGCTGAAACTAAACAGGTCCTGTGGGGGGCGCTGTAACCATGTCTTGGGAATATGATGTAAAACTTTTCTTCTTCTTACATGTGAGCTAAACGGAACATATTCTTCCGAATGCAAGAATGTTTACATTTTGACCATTAATTTGGCACCACTAAAGTTATCAAAGGAAGCTGGAAAAATAATGATCGTTTTTAAACAGGTTTCCAAAACACACTGTCTCACATTGGTTGGGCATACTATTAGTCCTGCCCCCAAATTCATGCTATTGGTTGAGTTGCATTTAAAAGAGTGTCTTGGTGTTTAAACCAAAAGACCAATGCTTTTCCAATTGGTCTCCTTTAACTATTCAGATTTGTTTTGCCTAAATGCTGAAATAACAGACTGCACTAAAAAACAGAATTAATAAATCTAAGTGACTCATTTACGCAGTCGAGCCATCTTTCATTACTAGCAAAACCACTGGTGATCATTATGAAACATGAACTGTACTAACCATTACCTTTAGTTTTGAAATTCTTGTTATTTCTCTTGTTATAAACTCTTGAGATGTGAAACACAGAGTTTGTGCAGCTTGTCTGGCAATTAGACAGTGGATTTTATCATCACAGCAAACCACAAGTGGTGAAACTCAGCAACATGGTCTGGCGTTCCTCAGGGTTATGTCCGTGGTCCAACTCTGTTCTCACTCGTCAAGTCTTTACTGCAACAAACACATTACTAAATGAGTGACTGATCGACACAGCAGTCACAAACAGTTATGAGGCTGTGGCAAAAAATGATATCACAGAAGACCTAACAAGAATTCAGATTCAAAGTCCACACGGCAGTCCATATGCAAAATGATTTCAGGTTTAACGGGCTACACATTTAATTTACCTTAGCACAAAACACATTCGAATCTAGGGGAAGGCAACGTCGGTCCTGGAGTGCCGATAACCCTAACCTAACCCTAATCAAACACACCTGAACAAGCTAATCAAGGTCTTCAGAATTAAGGCTACAGGCAGGTGTGGTTCATTGTCAGGGTTGGAGCTGAACTCTGCAAGACATCTGCACTCCAGGATGTAGCCTAACCCTCTCTAATCCATCCCGTTTCTATGCATTTCTGGATCCAAGCAAATAACTCCTCAACTTGCCCTCATGAACATAATCCAAATCATTCAGGTCATAAACTTTTCAATGCATTGGCTGCAGCATTGAAGTACAAAGTAACACATTAAACACTATTAATGTCTGACTAAACTTTTTTTAAACTCATATTTGACATCACATGTATTAAATACATTTAATATACCATTAAAGCAAATATTTATAGCATATATTTTTTAATGCTATCTAGGGTCATATATTAACCAATTTATTTTGTTGGACTGTACGTTCACTGAGTTATCATACAGCAGAGTATTGCAATGAAATATCATAGTAGCTGTCAAGTTATAATTTCAATACCTAAACTTTTTTTCTCAGATGGCACTGTGCCATCACTTTTTAACACCTACATATTATATGTGTATATGAGGTAAAGGGAGAAAAGATAAGCATGTAAGCATTACAAAGTTAATGCAGGGAACCTTCTGCTTACATTGCATCTGTCAAACTGTGTTTATATATAGGTGTGAGTGTATTTGATTTACATATTTATGTTTAATCTAATGTTGCGAGCAGGTTTCTCAACTTGCTGGCTTTGATTGTGCCCTTTTGCACCTTATCCTGAGTGCTCCCCAGAGGGTTAATGTTGGGAGGTTACAAGTTCCCTCCTCTTTTCTCTCTCTCCCTCCCTCCCTCCCTCTCAGTCTCTCGCTCCACTCTCTAACTCCTCTCAAGTAACCCAAAGACAGACTCTTAGAAGCACCAAACAGGTTTATCATCACCAGAGAGAGCACAGAATCAACAAGGGACGGACTTGCAAGCACCATCAAGAAAGCAGATCTTGCAAACTCAGTCAACGCGTTCTACCATGAATGGAAAACTTCATGTTTGAAGATGAAACTTGGATTAAGTGGATTAAATTGATCTGCATAACTGATAATCTCTCATCTGGCAAGCTCTCATTGACGTGAAGATCCAGGAGAGGAGCATTTCCAAAACTTTTTCTTTCCAACCCTACATTTATTGTAAAGTGACTGGGAGATTGTAAGTGCCTGATCATGGCTGAGGAGAGACTTATTCACCTGTTGATTAAAACTTGGATGGTTCTTCTCATGCAAGGTTAGTTAACTTGTTGTCTTTTTCTCACTGTCATCCTAAAATAAGCATTTCAAGACACTATTTAAACTACTAATAAATATTTGAATTACAAAAACATCATGACAGCACACAAGGGAACGCTTATATATTTGAATCTAAAAAAAGAGTCATACATTGTGCTTTTTATACTCAACAAACTGGTGTTTTAAAAGCAGTGGTTCTTAATTATCCGACATACTCAGTTTAGATGTTTGAGCCTCTACTAAGAAGCTGATGATATAAGTCGGGTGAGTTAAAAAAAGCAAAATGTGCAGTTCTTCAGGACTACTGCTGTGAAGAAACTAAATATGCTTAACAACCTACAATGCAACTGCATTAACTTCACTGATTAAAAATCATCATATAGCAATTTAGAAAAACTGCACAGTGAAACATGTAAGAAAAGAGTTTTTTGCTGAACCTGAGGAACCTTCATTTTATCATACAAGTACAGCCTGCATTTAACACAGGTCCAACTAGGCAACACAATCATTATAAATCAGAAACATACGTTTTATGGCACATTTGACTGAATGAATTTAACGTCTTATGGTATTTATGTAATGCAAATAATGACAAATATGAATTATAAGAATCTTAAGTATTAGCTATCTCAAAAGAATGTCTTATTGTAAGTTAGTGTGTAAAAGTATGAGGGCTGCCAAGCAAAACACCTTCATTATCGAGACCAACATGTCTGAGCATTTTCTGGTGTATCAAAGTTTTACAGCATTTTTTTGGTCTGGATTTCATAAGAGTAATTAAGATCTAAAAGATGACAAACCGCTCTCAATGAAAGGTTCAGTTAAACTTTTAGAGGTATTTCCAGCTTTAATTAACTTTAATAAAACTAAACTTAAACTGTTAAAAGAAACACATTTAACTCATGGTTACAGCCTTTCTGAAAAGCTTTTGGAGCACCTTATCAGCTACTGTAGTTCTTTTGACGTGAAAAAAGTTCTTGATGTTACATTTATAGGTTCTTCAGATCGGCATGACAGTTTCTGGCTTCTTTTAAGCACCACACAGATGGTTTTCTAAAGAAATAAAGGATAAATGTCAGTACAGGAACTTTAAAAGGTTCTCCGATGGCATAAGGTAATAACTTTCACATTTAAGAGAACAGAAATTTGGCTTGTTCTACAGGAAAACCACTGTAAGTTAGTCAGGTGAAGCCGAAAGAGCTTTAAATATAAATAGCAAAGAGTTCGGCTTGACACTGTGATCTTACTCTCACCTTTCCCCATGCACTGCTCTTTTCACCTGTCAGTCTCCTCTTTGGGCCCCGGACCCCTGTTTTTGTTCCAGTCTCTTTTAAAGTTAGCAGGGGTGTAGAGGAGGCCATTGTTTCCTGTGAAAGCAGATCACAGCCGTGGAACTAATGCCACCATTAAAATAATGATTAGACTAACAGGCCAGCGCCATTAACGACCCCTTCTGTTCGTATGCCATTTAGTGGCTGTTTTTCTTTTACGCTCTCGTTCCTTTCAGTCAGGGATGGTTAGGGTGATGAAGAAACCAATAGGCTTCTGTTCTCACTATCAGGCCGCCTACAGAACGAGAGAGAGAGAGAAAGACTGCCGCAATTATACCCCCCTCCCAATGACTCCTGGCAGTTACCCATGACCTCAGAGGTCAGTGTGCGTGCATTTATGTGCCTGTACTTTCTCTTTTCTTACAAAACATGGGCTTCTTTCATCAAACTGCGGAACTCAATCTGTGAAAATGAGTAATATCGTGTCCATGCGCTTGAGTAATCTGCCAAAACAGATGCTCAATGCAACGCTGTATTGTAGTTGGCTGTTACACTTTGTCTACTTTGATTTAAAGTGGAAAATTATTTAACACAAGGAGATTTAACAAGAAGTTACACCTCAACATTGATTATCCAGTGTTAAAAGGAATCGCCACCATAATTTTTCCAGCTGTCTGGCATTGTCTGTTCTTCTCATTCCGCTGTTTTAAAAAAAACATGTCTGCTTTGAGATGCATGAGTAATATTCATAAGCAGACGACATGACAAAAAGGCTGTCAGCCATTGATAGATAAAAGGAGGTTCGGTGCTTGTCAGAGAGACTTTGACTGATGCACAACATTTATAAAATCATCAGTCAGCTAAGAGAATAAGATTACACTGGTTACTGTCTCGTTAACTGATTTGGTATGTATTTAGAAACAGGTTAGATTACTGAATATGGTTGACTAATGCCAGTAAATAAAAAAAATAAAAATAAAACTTTTCCACATTTTGACATAACATATCCCATATGCATGATATGTATAATATGCAATTAAATAAAAAAAAGAAATCTTACTTTAAAGACATTTATATAGGAAATTACTTTTATTTAAAAAAAGGAATTCTATTTTTTTTTTGTTTTCAAGCTTATTTATAAAATGTTATTATAGTTTCCATAGAAATATTAAGCAACACAACTGTGGATTGGGAATATTTGGTACATCCTGACACTGAAACAGTGCTGGAAATTCAGCTTTGCATTACAGGAGTAAATTAGATTTGAAAAAAAAAAACAGCTTTATTTAAAATTGTAATAATATTTCATTATATCATTGCTTTACAGTAATTTTGATCAATTACCTGAAGCCTTTGCAAGCATAAGAGACTTATCTCTAAAACATATCTCTAAAAAACTCATAACATCATATATGCCAAAATCATATTAGATGCAATTATTAAATATCAGTGAAATATCACAGTTTTTACACCTACTGAAGTTAAATTTAATGTAACACAGTTCCACTTATTTTAACATATATCAAAAGTTGTGTTCAGATCAAGGTCAGAATTTCATAAAGCTAACTGCATTTGTGGCATAATTGCCTTAACACAGTTAATAACCGAATACTTGTTGTTTTTGATTAGACTAGTAAAATTAACTAGATCCAAATATCTAGAACTAAGAAAAAAGAGGGAGGTTACTGCTGCTTAGTCATTATCAGTGATGTTGAGTTAACCCTAGGGGTAACTGTTAGTTTGAGGGAGAAACTTTCTCATAATCCCTTATCTAAATGAAAACAACTGCTAGATTAAGCAGGTTTAACGTTCATGAAAAGACAACAACGCTGCAGAATTGTAAGGAAGTTGAGTGATGAGAAGAATTCTGGGGGAAAAAGCACACATACACCCACCATCTTTTACTTAGATGGAGATATAACTGCTTTGTACACAAATTGTATTCACATTCACTTGCACATCGACAGACTACTCTTTTAACATACGCACATGACCATAAGTGTTCACACACACCATTGTTGCCCCTAGCGCTTGTTTGCATGCACACACATGCAGACTTGACTCTCTATATGAAACTTTACCTTTCTGTAACTGTACTTCATCAGACAAAAAGATTGTGACAGAGGGAGAGGAAGCGAGGAATCTGAGCTCTATCCAAAGTAAATGAGGTGTAAATGGGAGTTTTTTCATCAGGGAGCAGTTATCAAAGCAGGAGCCGGTGGGAGAGAGAGAGGCGGACGGGTGGCACAAAGGCAGTTAAACATTGAAAAGAGCCAATTTTAATGCATGTGGCAATACCGTAGTACAGTGATGATGGTATCAGATGGTGCTTTTTTCATTAGCATATTCATATACCACGATATGATCCAAACTGCTGAAACACTTTCTATTTCAACATAGAAACAATTTAACGTTTATTAAGTTTATCAAAGTTGATGTAAAATGTTTTAAAGTTTCTAATTAATGTCCAGTATGTGGTACAAGCAAAATACTATAAAAGTGGCTGAAACTATGATAATGATTATGGATTATAATTAGTAAATATGTGCTTCATATATTACTCTTATATATAAAATCTTATAGTTAACGAAAACTATGTATATATATAAAACTTAATAAAATCTTGAAATAAAAAATGGAAATAAAAATATAATGCAAGTCAAAATTTTAACAAAAAAGTAATGTTACATATATTTAAGTAACACTGGTTTGAGATAAATAAAAAATAGGCCATATTTGTTAAATATTTTAAGGTTCTTTGGCACATATAATATTAAGAACTGGACGTTGTGTCCTCTAGAATTACATGATTTGAATGTTTTATTGAATGAGTGATTCAAATTGAACTTGTGTCTTATTTTCATTCATGTTATAATAAATAGGCAATGGCAAATGGAACAGTGGTAGAGAGGAAGGGCATATCTTATTTTTGGCCACTCTTCAGTAATGACGCATTAGGGGTGAGAGAGAAGCTGTCCAAATTGAAATGACAAATAAAAACAAATACATGAAACCGACGGAGGTACTTTTGCTAGCCTCACTTCTTCTATAAATCAATGTCTCCAGTGTGTGTGTGTCTGGGGGTGTTGAATGGCTGGAATATTAGGACAGGTAGTTTACTTTGGCTCACACTAAAGGGAATTGCCTGTAAGCAAAGAGACCACACACATTCTCCCACAGCGCCCTCTGCTGCTCGCTATCATGAACTGCCGCTTCTATGCCGTTTATACGGGAGATATGAGATGAGATCCTCACAGACTTTACAATGCGTCTACATCGAGAGCTAGTCATATAAGCAAACACAACAACCACTGCGCTCATATTAACCAATTAAAGGGGCGTTTTCTCTCTCTCTCTTTCTGTCTTTCTCACACACACACACACACACACACACAGATAATTTACCATGAAAAGTGGCAAAAGGTGTCGCTTATGGTAATGACAGCAGCTTTCAACCCAAGTTTATAAAGCGCTTCTCCAGAGGTTTTGCAAAAGGCAACCAATCATTAACTGAAGAGTGCCTGCCTCATTAAATATTCATGAGCCCTGATTGGAATGGTCAAACAGTGGCAAACGCAAATCATATTTTAGGAAATTACAATGTAAGTTCAAATCTGCCTAGCCATAATAAAGAAGTACAATTTAAAATATGGAAAAACTAGGCTGAAAATTACACTCGTTTACAATTTAAAGTGTGAAATGATATGATGTGCTACATATGCAGTTATTAACACAAAACAGGCCTGCATTGAATAAAAAAAACATACAAGAAAACCTCAGCTTGATTACAGGCTGCTGAACCATCAGAACAACCATAAACAGGCACATTCTAACTCTATAGCACTATCACTTTATTGTGATCATAAGAAACAAGTCTGCGTTCACATGGGCTGATACTGGGAGAGAAAAAAAAACTATAAAAAGCAGAGGCTGGATCCCTCCCAAACAGCATGAGGAAATAATTCCCTTCTTTAGGGCAAACAACTAGACGCAGCCTGACATGCTTAATAAATGCTCTATAATTATGCAATCACAGACATTTTAGGGCTACAGTTAACAAATGGGAATAAAGGCTTTGCTGTTTAGTGCTTCTCTGAGAAAATCAGAAAATATCTCTGATTTTAAGTTTCATGAAACTGATTTTAAAAAACTACAAACTAACACATTGTGATGTATTCATGTTTAGTTGATTTTAGATTTTACCTCAAATCAAAAGAACAGAGAGCAAAGAAATATGCATAACCCTCCAAAACACAAAAGTGGGTTAGTAAGAAAAAAAAATCATATTAATAGTAAAATAATACTTTTAAATAAATAAATATTACTTTTATTCAGCAAGTATACATTACATGTTTTAAAAGTTAAGATATGTTTGTTAAAAATCATATCATGGCTATTGCAAGTGTGATGAGCGTAAGAGACTTATTTTGAAAACATTTATTATAGTATTAAAGTCTTGGAAGGAAATTTGCTTAATTGTTAGGAAAATAAACACACGATGCATCAATCTTAAATGTCCTAAAATAGTCCTCATTTTCTCTTGATTTCAGGGTGAAATGTGATTGGATGTGTAATATAACCTGTTTGTATATGGAATAATTATTGGACATCTGGCACAGGAGTAAATTAATCTCAAATAAAGTTTTCTCTCCTTCCCACCCTTCTCTTCTGAGCAAGTTTAAAGAAGAGCTCATGTTCTGTGTCCATGTATAGTGAAGCACTTCTCAGCATGCAACTTCCTAAAGTTCTCCCTTTGCTAATGAGGTCTACTACACCATATATCTATAATGTTCTTACTCAAGGACAGCTCTGTGGCGAGGCCAACGGCAAGGAGATTTACCGATCAAACAAAGATGCCCAGTGCCATGTTGACAAATCTCACTCCTCATGAGCTGGAACCATGTTTGCTCTTCAGTCTGTTTGAAAAAAATTGTCAAAAATTGTTGTTTTCATTGGCCAGTTCCACATATCCCTTTCCATTCCCTTGAAGATGGTGTCTGATTGAAGTGACATGCCAAACCTCTGGCCTCCTGCCCCTCGCCACAAATCGTGGTCAGAGCAGGATTGGGATCTATATATGGCTCTAATAGACCTCATCACGTTTCATTACACGGAAAATTACAGAAATGCAAAATCCTTCAACCACTTCCAGTTCAGCAAAATCCAGTTTATGGACCGTAAAAGACCATGAAGTGAAAATGCTCCTCTTGGAGGTTTTTTTTTTAATCGCTGGAGGTACCAAAGCTTTTTGAAGTGTCTGAGGTTTAATTTATTCGGAAATGTGGTGACAGAGTCATGAAAAGTGATCAGTATATTATTGCAAACTTAGACCTTTCTGGAAAGATTTCAACGAAGTCCTTTGGATTTACTGCAACTAAACATTTTTATTAAAAACATTAACAAAAACTTAACAGGATTTATAATATCCTCTTTTTTTATTACAACTTTAACAATGAAAAACAAATAAACAAACCTGAAGATGTTCACCCCCCCAATTTTTTTTTGCTGAAATTATATTAGTTATTATTATTATTAGTTACCCTCAGGTCATCCAATATGTTAAGAGATTTTGAGAAATATAATGTTACATCACTTGCTCACCAATGGATCATCTGCAGTGAATGGGTGCCATCAGAATGAGAGTCCAAAACAGCTGATAAAAACATTACACGATTTTAGTCCCATCAATTAATGTCTTGTGAAGTTTATGTTTTTTTAAGAAACAAATCTATCAAGGCTTTTTTCAAATGATTGTTTCTAGCATAATATTGCATTTTCCCGTGAAAAACTCATGTAAATTAGGAGACAAATATTACAGCATTATTATTGGTAATATACTCATATTTCGGCAGCTAGTGACAGCTTGAAGTAAAAAAGAGCCTTAATGATGAATCTGTTTCAGTTTCACAAGATGTAAACTGATGGAGTAAAGTCCATTATTATGGATTATTTTGATGTTACCAGCTGTTTGGACTCTCGTTCTGATGGCACCCATTCACTGCAGAGGATCCATTGGCAAGCATGTGATGCAATGCTACTTTTTTGTACAGATGAAGAAACTTATCCACATCTAAGGATGACCTGAGGGTGAATTTTGGGTTAACTATTTTCAGCAAGATTATAGGTCAAAACCTAAACCACACTTTCATATAAACTAAGCATGGAGTCAGATGTAATAATGCAATGACCGCATTTACATACATACAGACTGATCATTTCCCTGTCTCTCCTCAGTTTTGTGTGTGAGGGGCAGTAAGCTGTGGGAAGTGCCCACCGCCCCACTCATACCTCACGCCAACCTCAGCACCAGGCTGTTTTGGGAGCCCCAGTGCCAAACTCAGCTACGCCATCTGCAGAACGAAGCAAGAATCACAGCCCCCATACCACCCAAACCAGAGGGCCACTGGGTGTCAAGCAGGCAAGAGACACACTTTTCACTTTTCTACAGATTGACCCAATTTATGTTTCACATCAAAATCTTGTTGTGATGCATATGATCAGTGTTGAGATACCTACTCTGTAACTGAAGCCTGTGAAGCGACAAGATAAGCGTCATTTAAAGGGGTTCAGGCATTTTGTCTCATTGAATATCCTTTACTTAAAGGGTTAACTACTGCTGATCTTTAGAACACAAATAGAGATGTTTTTGTGGAAATTGGACAGCAAACTGAACTTCTAGAATGCTTGAGTAAATAGTGTTATTTTGGTTTTTCTTTGCCCCAAAAAAAAAAAATTCTCATAGCATCAGAAAACTGAAGTTGAGCCACTGATGTCACATGGACTGATGTATTTACTAACGTTACATTTCTTGACCTGGGAACATTTCTGTTGTGTTGCCATCAGATAGCTCTGATTTCATGGGTATGAAATCAAAGATCAAAATATCTTAATTTGTGTTTCGAAGATGAATGAAGGTCTTATGAGTGTGGAACAACATGAGGGTGAATAATTAATGACGGAATTGTAATTTTGGGGTGAAGTTACCCTTTAAAAAAGCATCACATTATTAATTTTAAACAGTTTGAAATTGCCATATTAAATACATTTTTGACTTTAAATATTGTTTTTTTCCTCTCAGATGTGAAGTGCGACCCGGCCCAGAATTCCTCACTCGATCCTACCTATTTTACCAAAGCCCCGCACGTGTCTTCAGGGCCCTCCAGCACTATTACTCTGACAGCGTGTGCCAGATCCCAGCCTACTCTCTTGTAATCAGGGGTAAACTGCGGCTACGTCAGGCCTCGTGGGTCACCCGTGGAGCCACTGAAGCAGAGCACTACCTCCATAAAGTAGGAATGGTCATTCACAGCCAGAAGGCCGTTCATCATCTATCTACCCGCCTGCCCTCTTCCTGCCTAGGGCTCAAATCTGGAGGACACCTGGTGCCTCACCGCTTCTATGAACTCTTCAATGCCAAAGCAGAGAAAGACTGCCTGGGTGCTCTTGGTTTCTCCATGATGGAACTGGAGTTGCTGCGGGTGGAGACTCATCAACATCTGCACAGCAGGCCGACTCAGGAGCTGTTTTTAGGGGATGTGCACACCGACTGGAACGAAAGGGTACACCACAGACCGACTGGTTACCAGGTTCCTCTGCAGAATGCCATGGTGAGAGTTAAGACTAGCAGATTTTATTTTTTACTTAACAATAGCTCAGGACTGCTAAGATAAAATGCTGATCATTTCCAATGACTACACTCTTACGAGTAACATTTCTAAAATGGGGATTTCGCAGCAATGCTATAAAACTAAAGATCTTAGTTCAGTTGGGTCTGATCAGGGCGGAGCTGCACTTCTTAGGAAAGTAGATCTCCAGGAACAGGATTGGGGACCCCTGCATTTATAAGGTTTTCACATGCCATTCAATTAAGAACAATTTTGGTTCCCCAAAGAAACTTTGAACGAACAGTTCTTAACAGAACATATTTAGCGTAAATAACATTTTAATTCTCTAAAGAAGCTTTTTTCTCTGCCCATGCATTTTTTCCTTCCATTATAAAATTTTACCTTTTGTGGAATTGAAATATTCTGCAGATTAAAAAAAATTCCTCATGGAATTATAGATATTAATAAAGAACCTATTTTGAAGAGTGTGAAACTTTTCCAATACACAAGAGGTTCTTTATAGTGAAAAAATCTTCTTTTACATTGTAAATGTATTTTCTGTGTCACTTTTGATCAATTTAAAGTATTTTGGTTTTAGGAGTCCTAAAATGCTTTCATTTTCTTGTAATATGCATTTATTATCACCTCATTTGTTGAACAACTCCCAAACGATTCGTTGAATTTTCCGAACCCCTCCAGTGATTGCTCGATTTCCTTTAAAGCCGTGTTTGTGAGCTTTTAATGCTCCAAAAGCGGCACCTAGTTGCAAAGAATTAAAGTGCATCATCATTCAGACCAACACGTGGGCGGGCAATATGCTAATGATTCATTTTTTTGGGACCCCCTTCGAGCACAAGATGACACATCTCAAGGGGTTAATCCTAATAATAATAAAGACATTTTGGAAAAACATGAAAGGGCTTGGGACTCATTTTAAAAACGACTCGTTTCAATGAATCAGAGTCAACTCTTTCTTTGAGACACAATAACTTTATAGATGGTGCACTTACAGATTTAAAAGTTTTGCAGGATGTTTTCGTTCACTTTCATGTTACACTGCATGAAAGATCATTTTTAAAATCCATAACAGGGTCACTCTAATACTACTTTCCTTATAAAAAAAAGTATTAATTTATGAATTGTCACCAAAATTAACAAAATCCTTCTCTACTCTCAGCACCACATCCACCCCTGCCCAGTGTGTGCCCTGGTATACCGATCCTCTGAACAGCATCCACCCATCCTTCCTCCATCCCCTTCCATCCCTCTAGATCTAAATGGAAACTGGGTGAGTCAACGCTGCGAGTCCCATCCAGCTGTCCTCTTCCTATCTCGCCTTTTTGTTTTCAATGAGGAGCAACGCACTTGGGAGGGTACCTACCAACATTACTCCGACCCAATGTGCCACCAGGCCAGCTTTACACTGTTGGCATCAGGTCATTATGCTAAAGTGGGACAGTCTGCTAAAGTTCGAGGGGCCACCGAGTTGGTCTTCAAGGTGACACGAGCAAAAGTGATCGTGTATGACCAAGCACTGCTGCGGGAAATAAATTCAACACAAAATGGAAGATGCGGGCAGCTGGGTGGGTGGGAGATGGGCGTCGAGCAAGATATAACCTGGACGAATGGATGCGACGCATTGGGGATACGACTTCCACACAAAGAGTATGAGCTGTTTAAGATGGGGCTGGATCATAAAGGGCATCCCCTGTTGTTCAATGGGGAAAGGCCCACGGATGGATCCAGCCCGGATCGACCTGCAAAAAGGCCAACGTCCTTTCAGACACCAATGGTGCAATGCAGCACAAGGGTTGGGTTGTTGCCACACTACGGATCCTACAGTGATCATTTAACGGGACCTAAGATAAGCTCCGCTAATGCACTGCACTCTTCGTTGATTCTGCTGTCTGTTCTAAATGCATGGTGCTGGAATATTTATCTTTTCTAAAATATGACATACCATTCACGTTCACAAATTCGGACCCACTTGTTATGGGCATTGTACAATCTGATAGACTGGAGCAGGATTGTTCTTTTCGGTGCTATAACAAAACACTTGCTGCAAATCCTCTGAAATACGACACTTTTTTAAATCTAAGACATTTTCATACAGCAAAATTTTTACATAGAAACCTCCTTTTATCATATAGTATATAAGCATTACTTTTGATGTCTTCAGTTTGGAGCGTTGTTTCATATGAACTCCAGAAGAATGCTACATGGATATCTACTCAAAACCTAAATGTTCTGTAGAAAGCATATTTGCCAACATTCCACCAAGATAAACAGTTTCATGTCAAGTATTTCAAATACTTACCAGTGTACAGCCAATGGTGTGAATTTAGGGCGGGACTATCTGTTTCACTGACCAATGGGAGGCAGGAGTGTTCGAGGAACCTGTTTGAAAACAGCCATCATGTCTGCAATTCTTCAGCTTTAAAATCAGATATGGGAGATACATATTCCCTTTTGAATGGGAAGGAAGAAACAAGATTTCCAAAAAACAATACAAAGACATTGGAAGTCAAAATGCCCTTTTTTTGATCTTGTACTGTATGTCCTTATTATTTGATCTGAAGTGCATATATGGACTACATTCAACATAAACTGTATTATTGTAATCTTTTAATATTAGGCTGTTGTCTTCAAGACAAGGAGCTCATTTTTGCCATCTAATAAATTTGATGTAGCTTTAATCTTCTAATAATGGTGAGGGTGAACATATTTATTGCTACCATTAAAGTAATTTTATAAGAAACTGCATTGATGCTTTCTTTGATTCTCTATTAACATATATAGTATAGTGTGTGACTATGCACGTTCGGTGAGCTCTTGCACAATGGTTCAATTCACATCCAATGTTGAATACATATGCAAGACATTTGAACAGATCTGTCATATGGCTTCCACATTATACTCGCGCTCGCCAATATCTGAAGCGTACGTTCTCAGAACTCTGTATACAATTCACTCCCTCTGTTTATTTGGAAGAACAGGAAGTGTTCAACTCATTCAGTCTTAGTTTAGCAGAGCGTGCGATTTTCTGTTTTTACAGAGTGGAGCGATTCCTTGTTCTTTAGAAGCAAAAAAATTCCACAATGTCCAAATGAATCTGTCAAACAGAAAAATGCATGATAGTGATTGTTATAGTTTTGACACGACCCTTACAAAAATGCACCATAGTAGCCATGGTTTCAAAATATAATAAATAAATATGCAATATAAAAAAGAGAGAAATACCATATTTGCTTACATGGATCAGAAACAATTTCTGCAGATGTGTGTTGTTTAGCAATTATAGTTACAGTTTTAATCAGTTAATCCTTAATTAAATGCAGGAATGCACAAATCACAGAAATGACACTTTCAAACTGCATACATTTTGCATGTTTCCAAATATTTTGTAATAATCAATTCCTATAAACCTTGCAGTGTTATAATTCACAAGATTTCATAGATTTACCATTTTGGTAACACTTCAGAATAGGGGTCCAAAATAATGCATTAGTTAAGCATTAATTAATGGTTAATTTGTTCATAATTA
>JAUCNO010001758.1:21512701-21530120 GCA_032353835.1 Enteromius viviparus
CCAAAATAATGCATTAGTTAAGCATTAATTAATGGTTAATTTGTTCATAATTAAGCATTAGTTGAGCAAAAACACACTAGTAATGAATGATTAACCTAATATTTTAATCATTAATTATTAGTGTGTTTTGCTCAACTAATGCTTAATTACGAACAAATTAACCATTAATTAATGCTTAACTAATGCATTATTTTGGACCCCTATTCTGAAGTGTTACCATTATTTTTAATTTATCAAAAAAAAAGATATATATATATATCAAGATAAATCACATAACAATATTGTGATTTTCATGGGTGGGTGGTTTGTTTTATGGCTTGTCACAATTAAAAAAGTCCCTATGGAGAAAATGAATGGCACAAATGCTTGCAGAACAATGTCGCTGAAAAAAACTGTGCTGTTGCGTTATGAGGGAAGGGAAAACTGCTCGTATGCAACAATGGCAATCCTATAAAGTGTTATTAATCACAGATGTTCTCAGCATTTGCACTTACCAGATAACAGCCAAACGCAACAGTTCAAACTCAATAGTAAAAAAATGAAAAGGAATCGGAATAACCCCTATTTTGAAATGTTTAGTCTTAGTAAGCAATGTCAAACGGCCAGCCATTACCCCGAAAGACTCAAGAGACTTCCGCTTTCTACTCGATTTCTTTTTACTTATCTTAGAACTACGTCATTAAAACCATCTGCAGGCCTTTTCCTGTTAAACAACTCTTTTGGAATCATGAAACGATGGAGTTTGTGGTTTTTCTGTTAAAAGTAATGAAATAATGGTCGCTGGCCGAGGGATGTAACGGAAGAGAGCGCGGAGGGCAAAACGAGTCACATCCAAAAGGCAGCAGATTGTTCGTATTAAATCGTGTCTGTGACGGTGGCTCTGGGTGCCATGAGGTAATGCTTTCTGACTGCAACAAGAGTTCCGAAGGTTGGGAATTTGGAAATAAGAAATAGAGAGGGGAACAAGTCACCATACTGACAGCGAGCTCGCCAATAACAGCAGATGAATGTAGAAGTCCAGCAAAACTGATTAAAAATAAGTGACAATATTCAGAGCGGTTACAGTTAAACTAATAAAAGCCAACTGTCGGAAGATCATATTGCAAAAAAGCCTTCGGCTTGTAATCACGCTTCTTGCTTGTCAAAAGAATCTATAAAAAGATTTAACGCAAGGCCTATTTTGCACTGTTCAATGAAAAGTTACGAAGCATGACAGCATGACTGTGTCCTAGTTACAATGTCTTTGCGCCGTGCTCTACTGCTCCAGTTATTATTGCTAATGGGATGGGTGGCTTTGATCATTGGCTCTTGTGATCAGAAACAACACACTAGAGCCGCCGTTCTAAACTAGTGAGTCGTGCAGAGTCGGGATGACAAAATAAACCGGCTTATCAACTTTTAAACATGTCTTTTGTTCCACATCAAAGGCTGTGAGCATCTGCCACCGGTAGAATAGCGTGACACCCTCAAAAACCGCCAACAAAACTATGCAAGGTGAACAAAAACACGACCCAGACTGTGTTAAATTCACTACAGAAGAGGACGAAGTTGGAAAGTGCATGGTGCGGAGAATTACTAGCTGCTGAGAGCATGAAACCATTACAATTCAAGAGACTTGAGTCAAAGTAAAAGCTGATACTGTTCACTATTCAGTTTATTTATTTATTTATTTTTAAAAGATAGTGTTGTTATTTAGAAAGGAGGCGCTAAATTAATGGTAATGCAATTATAATGTTACAATATTTTTATTTTAGATAAATTCTATTTTTTATACTATCACAGTTTCCAAAAAAAATATGAAGCAACACATTTTTTTTTAACACTAATAATATGTTTCTTTAGTAGCAAATCAGCATATTAGAATGATTTTTGAAAATTCAATTTAGCATCATAAGAATAAATTAAATTTAAAATGCATTCAAAAGCAAACAGGTCTCTTAAATTGAAATGTTATTTTAAAAAATGTTATCCAATAAATGCAGCCTTGGTGAGCAAAGAAGGCTTGTTAAAAAATTATTCTTATCAATTAGTAAAGTGTGCATTACATTAATTTAGCCATTTTTTAAAACTATGTAGCTCGGTAATAATACATTTCAATATTTGACAATTTTTGCTGTCTTTAAATTTTTTTGATTTAATGTTGATATGTGTGTGTGTGTGTGTGTGTGTAGATAAAAAGAGTTTGGTTATGAAGCACAAGCAACAATCAAAGCCAATTAAAGACAATGTTGGCCTGCTTGGATTCAGACGTGAATCATGGCATTTAGTCCAACAATAGTAATACGTTTTAAAAAACATGAAACAAAGAATCAAATCTACTTGACATTCACTTGATCCCTATATGGCGGTCAGTCTGCCTTTTGCAATCACGCATTCGCAGAAGAACATGTTTCTGGCTGGCAAACGATAATAATGATAAAAAAAAGTTACAATAACACAATGCCAAAGTAGAACGTTTTCCTTCAGCAGATCGATGCGTCCAAACCTCAGAATCTTTGTGGGTTTGTCATAATAACTCCCTAGTAAGGAAACAATGTGAACCAACGTCTTAAACAGACTGATGAAATCCAGCCTTCGATGCAGAAATTATAAAAGTACAAAGATAACATTCCATACTTAACAGCAACAAAAAATCCCCTCGGTCGGCCAGACAACTGACACTGCTTTAGATGTAGCTGAGATGCTTAAAAAAAGTGTTATTGTATCTCATTACAAAAGTATTCTTCACACATGGTAAGGATTTGCACTATTTATAAGAGTCATTATTTGATGGCCGTCTTTCCAAACCATCATAAAACTGATTTCATCCCACAAAATGATACTACCTCTTGAGACCGCACTGGTACAAGCAAGTTGCTTCATAAAAGTCTTCAAGAGTACAGTAACAGACTCAGTTCACTAATACTCACAAAGAAGAGTTACGTCAGGGCTGTATTTGCCCTCTTATATTCTGGACTACAGACCTCCGTTCACAAGCTCCATAAGAAACATCACAAGGCTGTACAGCTGTCTAATAAAACTTCAACATCAGCTAGGCCCATTGACGAGAGGAAATATTAAAATAAATATCTATAAGGTATTTTCTATGGAATCAGTTTGAGAGTAAGTGTGAGGTCCTGTAGTGGATCAGATTACATCCTTACGAAAAACAAATTTTGCTTAGACTGTTTAAAACTTCCCAGCAGGTCATCAATAAAACAAAAAAGCGTTTATTGTTATGCTTTGTGAGATGCACAACTCAATCGCCATTTAGCTATAAAATCCCAATAAAGAGTTAACTTCAAAAACAATAGTGGAAAACTTGGGTTATGGACACCTAATGCACATATAAGTGCAAAACTTATAACCCAAATAAGGAAATGTCTAAATGTTCTTGGTATTGCATTATTTAATCAAAAAATATAGGAACTAAAATGCTTCTGTGCAAGCAAAGGCCAACATCTGCTCTGTGCTTTTTCCAAATTTAATAAAAGGAATAAGGGGGCATGTATTTTATGGAAAGGACCATACTGAGGTCTGCAATCCTCAAGGTCAAATGTGTAAAACCCAAACAAGTGTATTTACAAGCTAGCTGGAACACACTTACTACATTTCCTTACAGTATTTTTACAAGTTATGTATACATTTGTGCAGGTGTCCTGTAATTTTCTGTAACTTGACCATGTCTACTTGTGGGTAAGTTAACATCAGAAGCAATGCGGTAGATCTGGTTTTTAATGATGACACACACAGGTTTCTAATTGAGGTTTACACACAAATCTCCTCAAAAATTAACAGGACGTCTATTGCAGGCATATCACCCATCTAACCCTAACACAGAACACGAGTATAACACAAAAAATATATTCAGGTAAGTTCAGCAAAATTTAATTCAAGATCAGAAGAGATTTGCAGAAATGATTCCATCACTTGCTCTTCAAAAGGATCCTCTGCGGTAAATGGGTGCCGTCAGAATGAGAGCCCAGACAGCTGGTAAAACATCACCATAATACACACAACTTCAATCAATCAATTAATTAATAAATTACAAGTATGTTCATAAAAAAAAAAGCCCATAATCCATCGTACTTTGTCAAAGTCTTCACTTGCATATGGTGCTTGATTTGTGCACACTTCTTCCCAAATTTAGGCTTTTTTAGGATGATTTCCGAAATTACACAAGGTATACAAAACCATATAAAAGGTTATAAAAGAAATTTCAGATGTACACTAGACAAAGATTTTAAAATTAGACGCACACATTCTAAAGTTAGACACACCTCTGAATAAAATCAATGTCTATTGACATTAAAAACACAACTCAATCAAATACGTTTCCCAGTCATTTTAGTTTGGCAAGTAAGGCATAATGCACCTTTTATTAAATATTCATGTATAATTCTTGTATGAACTAAAAGACTTTTCAATGTAAAAAGCATCAGCTTGAAGAATTGGTTAAAATTTAAAACGTCTTTGATGGATTTTTTTTTTGTGTAAATTACTTGTGGTTTATTGTTATGCTTTTGTGTTGTTTGGACTGTTATTTTGACGGCACCCATTCACTGCATTGCTCCATTGGTCACCTTGGATTTACATCTTGCTCATAACAAGTTTTTATTTTTGAGTGGACTACTTCATTAAGTGCACAATGAAAACTGGACAAAAGAACAAACATCACAAAACGTTTTGGTCTGGGGCTTTATTGATTTAATTTATTAAGATGCTACATAGTCCAACAAAGTTGGGGTTTCTTTATATACCATTATAGACTACTTGACTAGGAATATCAACCTTAATTTTCATCTTAGACTCAGTATTTATTTATTTATATACATACAAAACGGTCACCTTCATGTTTACATCATATGTGAAGGTTTGGGGCACTATAATAAGGTTTAGGTATAATTACGAGCCAGCTGATTGGCTGATAGGCCCCCAAATCCCTCCCTCTCCATGGCAATCATACTCCTTGGTGAACTATACACAAAGCGCAGTCCAAAAATCACTATACCCTGAACATCTCCTAAAGTTACTTACAAAGCAAAAATTTGCCGTTTGACAATATCATAAGCTCCTCTGTTCTTAGAAATCCAATATCAGCCAAAGATGATCAACTGAAACAAAAGCTTCTCAAGGAAGAAGGGGGCAGAAGAGAAACATTAAAGAAAAAGACACCCCCCACAACACCAAACTATGACACAAATACATATCAGGTCACAAAATGGTCCCCTGTAGGAAGAGTCTCTTTTCTGATGTCATTTCGGTGATTTCACAAAGATCAGACCATTGTGCATGGGAAGATGACATTCTTTATATGTAGTGCATTTTTTATATAAACAGTTCTGTGCAATAAAAGCTTTATTCATAACTTAAATCCAAACAAAACTAAACTAAATTAACATCAGAGGACAGCAAAGAAACAGAGGGCTCAGGAAAACAGTGCAGAAATGTCAGGAGTGTTTTTTTTTTTTTAAAGCCTTACGCTGCGAGATAAACCAGTGTTGTGTACATTTCAGACCACCGACAAGGCATACCAAAGCCATGCATTTATCTGGAAATGAGGTGTAGGCTGGCATGGCCAAAATACAGGTTACAATACTCACACGTGTTAGTTTTTAAGGAAATAGTTGACTCAAGAATCAACATTTTGTCAGTGTTCACTCCCCATTATGTTGTTTCCGACTTCATTTTTTTCCACTTTCTTCCAACACACCCAAAAGGAGATGCTATGCAAAATGTCCAAGCTGCTAAGTCAATGGGAATTTATCTTCAAAGGTCCAAAAAAAGGACAAAAAGCAAGCAAAAACCCCATAAACGTGATCCAAACAACTTGTGCACGACATGCTAAAGCCATACGTACAGTAGCTGTGTGTAGAAAACACTGAAATTGAGTTTTTTTTTCATTTTACAGCCTTACACTGGAGCTCTCAAATCTCAGTGTATACAGTGCACCAAATCAATTGCAAAATGTGTCACACTGAATGTTGAATGCAAAAACAAAGCTATTTAAATGGCTTCAGACAACTTGGAATACAGCGCAAAAGATCTTTGAATGAGTTTTATGATACTGATGGTATCCTCTTTCCTTCATATGGAAATAGAGCAGATCTTCCTAACATCTCCTTTTTGTTTCAGAAAAAGAGCTGGACATTCTGACAAAATGTTAAAGTCTGGGTTAACTAAACCTTTAACTACTACTTTTTTAGAGGGTTCAGTGAGAGGGGGTCAGTGTTTATGGACCTGATGGTAAACTCTCCTCTTGGCATCTTCAGATAGAAAGTTCATAGGGAGAGAGACCTTCAACCAGTTGCATGTATACGGTGCATCAAAACTTACGTTTAGCAGCTGCGCTATCACTGTATATAATGACTGGATCAATAAATTAACTCTGGTCTACAGGCAGCAGAATGAAAACAGAGGTGTGATAAAAGGGCCCGAAAAGGACATTTCACCTATGGAGCAGCTTAATAAAATATAAAGTATTTTTGCTCTCAACAGAGCCATGCATTCAAGCACATATCCCTTACCAAAAGAAAACGACAATAAAGAAAGGTGAAAAATCTATTCTGATTCTGACAGGGAACTCGGTTTGTGCAAAGCTTCATCGGAAGTGTTGGTTTCAGAGACGTCAGCCCTGCGCCTTACCGAAAAACACAGCAGTTCACAAAGTAGTATTGTTTTGGAGCAAATGAGTAGGAGAATGGCCAAACGCTTTCACCAACACTTCCCCAGTAACAGCAGCTTCAAATTACTGTCACTAACAGTCCGTTTCCTTGCTGTCACTTAAAGATGTTTGAACACCAAAAATAAGTCAAATTGTGTCGCCCGAGCCACTAAAAAGTAAGACTTTGTGGTGGTTTTGGCATTTGAATGTCAATTGGTAGCTGACTGCCAAAAAAAAGAGTCATGACATTTTACAAAAATGTGAATTTTAGTGAAGTTTTCTTCTTTGCCGAGGAACTATATGTTGAAACATGGTACCCGAGTGTACTGGAACATTTCAGTCGGACTGAACAGAAGTGTATGGAAGATTTTTAACACTAGTGTGACTGGGGAAGATACTAGAAGGCTTCTTTTTATCATTTACAGTGATTGAAAATATACAGGCTGAACTTCAGTGAACTGCTGCTTCAATGCAGATGGGTATGCATGAATTACACACGTGACACTTCTCAAAGACGTTTAGCATTTGTACACAGTTTCAATTGCTTCTGACCCACTCAGAAAAAAAAGTGATAAAACAACATTCACTCTACCACAACTCAATCGCACATCTGGTGTTAGAAAATCCCTACGACATTTTTAGTGGTTAAAATCTATGACATTTGTTATCCATTTGAACTTGCATCAGAAATGCTTAAGGAAGAGGGGCCAGAATGATTTCACAATTTCGAGGCAAGAGCTGTGTCAGATTATTATAATTTTTCTTTTTTTTTTGATATTTTTTTCCTTGCACATAACATGATGAAATTCCTTGATCTCTTTATTAATTTTACACACCTCGCTAATCCAAAACTACCCAAATGATATGGCATTCGGATTAAACGAATTCTGCATTGGTTACTTGTCTGTTTTGTTTTTGTTTCATCCGCAATGCATGCTTGTAGCGCTCCCCTCTTGGATTTTACAAGGCCAACTTGCCTATGATGACACCCACGACAAAAAACAGCACAATTAGAGCGATCACCCTGGTGCTTAGCCCTTCCTCCTTCACTCTCACTCCTGGAGAGGAGTGCTGAGCGGACATTACTGTGCTCTTCCTCATCCGCAGACCATCATCTTCCTGCTGGGGAGGGGAATGGGGGGAGGGGAGAGAGATAAAGATAAAGACAGTTAGATGGCAGAAATAATCTGGAGAGTTATGAAAAGCGCTTTTGGCCCTGTGCTTGTCTCATTAAACAAGCAGCAGTAATGGTCCCCAGCTGCAGCGTCACACAGTGCTGATGAGTAAGGCCAGGTTATCTTCAGTTCCGTCTCTCAGTATGTTCAACATCCTGTGGCCGTTACAAATTTAAACAATATGTGAACAAGCTCGATCAGTATGGCAGTTCTGTATTGTCTATACCTAGAGAGCAGGGAGGAAGATATAAAAATGGCATTCCTTAAAGGAACCTGAACACCCGACATTCTGTAGAGCCAAAGTTGTCATGAAAAAAAATCTGTTTTAGGCGCAACAAAAACATTTCATCAAAACACATCAGAGGAAAAAAAGACAAATTAATGTTATTAAATTTAACACAGCATTTAGAGAAAGTGCACCCACATTCAATCTTTTTATTTTTTCTCAGCCTACTGGTCATTTAAGCATCATTTTCATTGCCTCTAAAATCAAGTCAGAAAATGTGATTATACAAGAACTGACCAAAAAGCATATATGAGTAAAATTAAAGAGTATCTAAATTAAAGAGATTGCTGTTCTGTATACACTATCGGTTTTTTATTTATTTATTTATGCAAGAAATTTATCTTTTTATTCAGCGAGTGCATAAAAAAAAAGTGACAGTATAGACATTTATAATGTTACATTTGAAAACAAAAACTATTGAGAGTTCTATTTTTTCATTAAAAAATCCAGCAACACAAAAAAGCTTCCACAAAAATCAAAATGAAGCCACGACCAAATGCAGCTGCATTTCAACCCAGCATCCAGCTGTTTAACCAGAGCTGCATCGTCTGCTCTAACACACTAAAATAATGTCTGTATTAGCGTTAACGGTACTTGAGCATTAATTATAACTTACTCTCCTACAGGAACTTTCACATGAAGCGTCTAATAACACGTGGAAAACACAAGGCGTGTCGCTTCCACCAATTTCAAAGCGCTTTTGCGTTTGAAAGCGTCTGCTGTTACTAGGCAACCATGAAGGCGCCGTCAGTTACAAAATCATTTCTGCACGGCTCTATTGAAAAAAAAGAGCTTGCGCGCAAAACGTGCTGCATGTGAACGGTCCCTAAGCCTTTGGTGACACATAAACACCACAAAAATAAATAGTGGATCTCTCCCCAGTCGTCTTTTTTCACACGGATTGTCACGAAAGGTGAGGGATTTTCATGCTGAAGAAAATGTGGACACTCTCATTTTTATGAAAAAAAAAAAAAAAAGATTGAAATGGAGTTCCATTTTCCAACCTTTCTATTAGTTTAACTACTAAGGAGCATTTGGTTTTGGTTATAAAGAAGGTTTTGTTTTATTCGCTGCTAAGAAGAAACCCCAGAAGATATGTGAAGATAGCTCCATTGTTGTTCAAAGTAAAAGAAAAAAAAAGTGAAAAATCAAAGAAATTCTCTTTTTACGTTTTATTTTTGCTGTATCGAAAATATAACGAACCGTGACACCACTGTATTGTATCGAACCGAACCAGGATTTTTGTGAACCGTTACACCCCTAATATTATATGTCAAATAGGAAACAAAATCTGATACAGTTTCACAATATTCCTGTGTGTTTGATCAAATAAATGCAGCCTCTGTGAGCATTAAGAGACTTCTATCAGAATCATTAAAAAGTGTAGTGTATACGGTGTAATATTACTCTATATTATAGAATTGACAAACACATTCATTACAGTTGAATTCTGAGTTTAAATATGTTGAGAATGTAGTTAGCAAACATTACTAACCCTGATCTGTTTGTTCTCCTCTCGTAGCCGCTGCACCTCCGTCTGCAGTCTTTTACATTCCTCCATGATCTTCTTCACCTCTCCATCATCCAGACTGGAGGCCATGGACTTCATAGACAATGTGGATGATTCCGACTTTGAGAGACTGGAGGATATCTTATTGCTTTCCATTTCATGCTGTGGCCAAAATAAGGTTCACACACACACATACACACATAGAGACTCATGAACAAAATCTTTGTCATTTCATAAACTGCCTACAGCTCAGCTCTAACATGAGGAAGAACATGAAAACCCATCCACTCACTGTTTTCTCATTTTCAGCTGGCATCTCAAAGACACATCTCAGCTTGGAGTCCATCAGATCCTCAGGCTTGGCGTCCTTCCACTGCATGAGAGAAGAACACCACATGTAAACACACACATACATATGACTATACACCAAATAAACACCTCATGAGCTGTTTACAAACCCTAGTGACCTGCATGAAGACACAGCATTTTTAGGCTCATTTCCGATATGAAGGCCAGGGAAGATTTCCCGAAAGAAATGTAGTTAATCAAAAGTACTACAGCATATTGACAGAAAATGGAATATCTAAAATGCAAACTAATGCCAATTGTTGATGCTATTTGTATTAAATTGTCCACTGAGAGAGTTTCAAATCAGTCATTGTAGAAAAATCCATCGCAAACAGAGCTTAAGAGCCATCAACAGGAATAGAGGAAATAGCTCAGGACAGTGAATAAGTAGCCAGATCTCTGCTCTACATTTTCTTTCCGCTTCTCCATTCCTGACGCTTTCATAACCTATTTATCGTTACATCTACACATGCACACACATTTTCAGTATGCTCTATTTGGGGCGTCATTCAGAAAGCTTCAAAAGAGATTTGGGCCCCGTCAAACACCGCTGGAGTTATATGACATCTGTTTGTATTACTTAAACAGAAAACACACACCATGTTGTTGCTCTATGCTGGAGGTTATCACAATATTATTGCTCTCTGGCACTGCAGCAAACTCTTTATGAAAATAAAAATTATTATATTTAATTATTATAAGTTAAAATAATGCAAAATACTGTTTTATGACCAGTGTTGTTACTGTAAACTAAAACTATTACAAAAAAATACAAATATTAGTTGTTTGTTTACAAATATTAATGTAAACTAAATGTAAATAAAAATGAGAAATGTTGTCTTAGAAAATAACTAATTAAACACGCTATTGGTGTTATCTTTCATATTATTAAAACTGAATGATAGTAGAAATTAGTGCAATCAAATTATCAATTGCATGTGCTTTTATCATTTCTATTAAGTTATTTTGTTTAGTATTTCTGTTATATTTCACCTAGTGCTGTCAAACGATTAAACAATCAAATCCAAAAATGAAAGTTTATTCAAATTTACGTTTATACATTTATAATTCATGTCCTTATATATTATATAAATATATTTAATATATAAACGCACCAATTTTTTGTTATACATGTAGTATGTGTTTGTATTTATACATACAAATTAAATATACACAGTATACACATTACGTAAACAAAATTTTTTATTTTTGATGCAGTAGTTTGACAGCACTAGTAGAAATATATAATAAATACAAATTTTTTTTTAAAAGCATTACTAAAACCACTTAATTTAAAATATAAACAAAAAAAAGTTAATTTTAAATACTAATAAATACTGTAGGGTTACATAAATAATATATTTATATATATTTATGAATTCACCATCTCTTAGCAATACTATAAATACATTTTGGTAAGGACATCAACAATGTTTTTTTAATACCTCACATATACAACTTTTACAGTGCCAGCAACATGTGCAACCAAAGAAAGAAATGCTATAGAACAAGTGAATGAGTATAAGCCTTCAGAAAGCAGGTGGCATGGATCAGTACTCACCACTCCCTCAGTGTCGGTCATGTCAGGCGGAGCCAGCAGAGACTGTACCATAAACTTGTGTTTGCTTTTCTCATTCGGATCATAATCGAATGGTTGCAGCATCACTGTAAATACAAAACAAACACAAGAACATAAATATATACATAACAATAAATTTAGCATTTTTCAGGCTTTTATTGACAAGCTATTTAAAAGAGAACAGAAGAGAAAGAGAAGTGCACCAAGTTCGAAACCATGGCTACAACATAATTTCTGTATTATAAGGAATAAGAACGCAGTAAAACTGCCTTCTATTAGCATTAGTATGAGACAAATGCATCTCAACAGTCCAATTGTGATAAAACACTTGGGTGTAGAGCATTACTCTGAATCACATTACTCTCAAACAAAAAGATTTAGCTATTCATTGCATGTAATCCCACTACAAACGTTGCTGATAAAACATCGGTGACCTCAGAAGGGTAATTTTTCTTACAGCTCCTAAACAGTGTTTTTCACGTTAATAACACACATTCAGCCTTTAACTCAAACCAGGTGTTGATGTGAGGAAGTTCACGTCTACAACCCCATCAGCACCATCCAAAAGAAGGCGGCCATGTTATTTGATGTCATTCCAACGAGCAAAAGCTAATTTAGCGCTGTTGCCATGATTTACAATGATCACTTTCTTATGCCTGGCGTGCGAGGGCTCTGGCACGGTTGAGATCGGTACAGAAGGCCGATTTCACCCCCATTGGCCTTAAAAAAAAAACAATTCAGATTCAAAAGGGTCTTTTTTAACACTGGCGGTGAGAACGTGTGTGATTTTGGAAAACTGATGCTAAGTTTCATTAAAAACAAACGATCTCTTAATTTCAAAGGCTCTCTCAGATGTGGCTACCGCTGCCGAGCTCACAGAAGGTGCACGCCAACTCCCCCGCGAGTTAAAAACCTCATTCTGGTTTTGTGTGCCATTATGGCAATCAAGCACCGTCGATATTGCAAACTGAAAACAGACGCCTGAGACAGATTGGGAATGTCCTGTTTTGTCAGTCCCAATCTTCCCGACAGCACTTGAAAGAACTGTTTCACCAAAGTCATCACCAAAGGGGTTTTACACGTATCTACAGAGGAAGAGGGTTTAAATGAGTCTTGACATGGCTTTATTTGTACAGCTCACATCATTAATATTTCTGAGGGGGAAAAAAAAACATTGCACTGAGCAAATATTCAGATTTCTTACACATTACACCCAAGAAGTCAAGTTCAAACTAGCCTATGTTGTCAATGTATAGGACAGACTGTCCACACTGTCATTTTGTAACAGCTTAAAAATAAGTCTGTGATGTTACAACAAAACTGTTGTCGTTGATTATCTTTTTACATTTGTTTAAAAGTTAGTAAAAGAACACTTTTAGAACACGTCATTAATCAAAAGTGACAGGAAAGACTTTTATAAATGTTACACAATATTTCGATTTCAAACCAATGCCGTTCTTTAGAATTTTGAATTCAAAGTATCAGTTTTTAAAAAGGAATGTTTCTTAAGCAACAAATTAGCACATTATAATGATTTCTGATGGATCATGTGACATTAAAGACTGTAATGATGATGCTGAAAATTCAGCTTTGCATAACATGCAAATGATTACAATTTTTAATCAGGAATTTAGTGGATTAATCACTATTTGCAACTAAACCTGACTTTAGATCAAGAACAACATCATCGAATCGCACGCCGCCTTGACCAAAGCATTCACAAAGCCGCTGTCAGCCAGCATGTGAGCAACACAGTTAATGTATTTATAGCTTGTAAGATGAATTGTGGCAAACCATGTTGCGTGCACTGTCAGTTCCAATGGTTGTCGTTTTGCCCCCACATACGTGCAACAGACAGGAACTGTTCTTTACAAGCCTCCGCAAAATGACGCTCCTCAGTTTTTAATCCAGCCAGCGTAAAAGACTTCAGTTCCCACGTGTCACTGATGCAATGTGCCATTACTCCGAGGTAATTGTTGCCCCACTTTTCTGACAAATAATTAGTCACACTGCGTACACGTGAAATGCGTTAAAAAAATGTATGTAATTAACGACAAAAAATAATTAACGCATTATTTTTGACAGCCCTAATTTAAATGAAAAATTATCTTCCACAATATTACTGTTTAATGTATTTCTGGTCCAATAAGAGACTTGACATTAAAGAAAATTGCATCAACCCCAAACTTTTGATCTGTAGTGTATATGGGATGATATGCACATCACAAAAAACTTAGATTTCAAACCTCATGTACATTTAAAAAAACTGATTTCCTGTGTTTTTCCAATGTTCAGACTACAAATAACTAAACAGATTTGAGCCTGACATGCCAAAAAAAAAAATTCTGCCTGTCTAAAAGACTGTATAGTCTAAGAATGAAGTGTTCTTGTTCTGGACAATAAAATGGGTGGCTCCGTGCTCACTGTGATTGACAGCTCTTTCTGGCAGTTCACTACTGACACAATCCAACACAAGCGAGGCAGTGATTTAATGATTAAATCACTGCCTTAAATAAAATGAATACAGGAGGAGAGCATTCTTTCTTTAACAAAGAACATCTTTGTGTCATGCTTAAATTTGCAAAATATGGAAAATGTTAGCCTAAGAATGACTGAAAAATTACAAGAAACAAAAAAACCATCAATGCAGTCATCTGATTAGGCCATTTAATGTAATCAACATTAACATTACAAATTAGGGCTGGGCAATTAATCGAAAATTAATCGTAATCGACATTCAGAACCTATAATCGATCACATTTTTCCAGGACGATTATTTCGATCTCCTTCCCTTTAAAAACAATACCGCGTGTGGAGTCACGTGACCCGCTACCTTAAGTTACCCTATGTGCACAACAGACGCGACTTGCACGAATAAATGACGCTATTCACCCGTAGATGGACGCTTGAACATTTTGAGTTTACTCGCTTCATTCGCGCGTGAAATTCGCTTCACAGCAACCGCAAATTCACGTATTGTGTGGGGCTTCTGCCGGGCGCTTCAAGTCTCTGTATATCGCAAAGTATATGACTCCCTTGGCTACAACGGAGCGAAGCTGGTCTAAACACCTCGTTAAAACTCTCAACGGAAGGTACAATGTGCCAGCGCGATCACATATTTCCTGCACTGCCTTATATGTACAAGACATGACGGCTCATGTTTCTTAGTAAGAACTTAGTAAGAGTAAAATTCATGTTCATAAAGTGACACTAAGAACACCTCATGCTACCGTGTTTAGGAGAGTTCTATTTTCATTACAACAATCTGTTGTTTACATTGATAGATTGCACATTAAAGAGTTTAATTTTTTTTAGAAGAGATATTGCTTATTTTATACTTTTAATAACAAAAACATTGAAAATAATTTATTTGATTTATTTTTACTTTTTTATAAGAACAAATTGACTGTTAGTTTTAGGCAATGTGTGCTTTAATTTCAGTTGTTCACAACTGATGTTTAATAAATATTCATAGATAGAAGAGCATGTTTCCTTCAATTATTTTAAAATCAAGTAATGCATCCTTCATTCAAAAATGTATTATGTGAGCATAATCACTGTACAAGATTGGTCAGTGAACTATGAGGGCACAAAAAATAAAATAATTGTTCATTAATCGTAATCGACTTAAAATGTTCAATTAATCGAGATTTTAATTTTAGGCGAAATCGCCCAGCCCTCTTACAAATAATAACTAATTTAGGCTCTCTAGTATGCACACTGTGTATTAGGAATCACTGTGCATGACGGAAAGGTTCTTCTAAATCTTTTTGTTTTAAAAGAAAACACGCTTGACAGAATCTCTGTTTTTTACACTAATTTTATGAGTTGTCTGAACATGCTGTTCTTTCTTGAATTCTTAGAACAAAACAATTTCTAATCTCAATGAGCTTGTGTGGTCACAGCTTGAGTGGTCATCTTTGGGGCCGTTGTCTGGGGGCAGGACAACTGCAAAAATTGTTCCCTGGACCATGTGAATTCAAGCGACGGCCGCAGTCATCTCAAATAAAAAGTACAACAAAACACCTGACTGCAGACAATCATTCCTCTGCGTAATTAACTGGATCCCTGGAGATAAAAACAGGATCCCTGGAGATAAAAAGCAAACAACTCTATTAATTATGAAACATGAGCTCAGAATCTCCTCGGCAAAAACCCTAATGGAGAGAGGGAGAAAATGTGAGGAAATCCAGACAACACTAATGGTTTAAAAAAAATGCTTTACTTAGTAAGATCCAAAGCAAAGGTTCTAAGTCAACACAATTTAAGATATTTTAAATGAAAACTTGGAGGTCTGTGCCGGTCCCATTGACTGCCTAAGAACTACAACTGTTAAGGTCCAGAAAAGTATGAAAGACATCGTCAAAAAACCTCTGCTACATCAGTGGTTCAATCAGGATTTTATGAAGCCACAAGAATCCTTTTTGTATGCCAAGAACCCCCCCCCAAATCTTTTCAATATTTCATATCGTCCTCACTCTCAATTTGAAAGTATACACTGAATGCAAATAGTGTACACTATTCTGTGTCAGCTGTACCACAAGGACATGCTGTAGAAAACATATCTTTGTGTTGTGACTGACACAGAAAAGATACAGAGATAACAAAATGTTGAAAAAGTAGTTTTCTTTTCTTTGTCTTTGCCTGTCGGTTTTCATCCAAAATATCTTACAATTGTGTTCCGGAGACAAACAAAGTTTTGAACGACATGGGAGTAAGCGATTAATGCCTACATTTTAATTTTGGGGTGGAGTTACCCTTTAACAATGCAAATACACACATAAGCGAGCATGCGGTCCTCTGACAACGCAGAAGCGGACTTATATAGTATTAAGGACTTGACAGAGGTAGAGTTTCTTCAATCAAAACCGATTTGTGTGGGATTCAGATATTGAAGCTGATGCTTTTGAACTATGGACACGTAACGTCAGACTGACAGTGATGTCTGAGAACGGGTGGAGACGTGAGGCTCATCTCACAGGTCTGGATAAAAGTCAAAAGTTCATTAAGTGAAATCCATTGTGCATCCTCTGCGATAAACACGCCAGGGACGAGTTAGCCTGTCATTGATTTAAACACCAGTCAAGGAAAACTGTGTGAGTCAGAGCTATTGTATATATATTGACAGGGACCAGGCATCTCACCATGGAGAGAAATCCCAAAACATTGGAAATCAACACGGAGTAACGAGAGCCATTTAAGAACGTCCATGAGATTCCAAGAGGCTCTGAGATTTCAAACGAGCGGAGTTATTAGGAAATCTCTCGAAGGTCTCAGACACCAACAACTGTTGTTACAAAAATATCTCTTGGTTATGTAAAGGCTTCCGTCATGCACAAAGAGCAGTTGGGTAATAGATATAAAAGTGCTGGAAACAACTCCTTCATATTGCCATCTCACAGGAGATATGTGTACTCCAATGTCTTCACTCCAATTAGCTAAAGTGCAAAAAGTAAAACTATTTTCAACTTTGCCACATTGATGGACACAGAAATATCATCAACAGTCACTGTTGCTCTATCACCAAAAAAACACTTTTTTTGCTAATCACTATATGCAAATGTACCTTCAAATTAGTGGTATCATAATTTTTATAGTATGCATTAATATTTGTAATTATTTTAATATTTTTTAAGTAGAGCTGTCAAAATGATTAATCATTATTTACTGCATCCAAAATAAAGGTTTATATTATATATATATATATTTATTGAGTATATTTATAATGCATACATAAAGACTATTTGATTTAGAAAATATTTACATGTATACATATTCACATAATTTAAATCATATATATAAAATTATATTTGCATAATAAATATACACAGTACATGCATATATATAAACAAAAAATATTTTAGTTTCGATTAATCAT
>JAUCNO010001758.1:21530220-21562744 GCA_032353835.1 Enteromius viviparus
CTTGAAAATAATTGCACACCTCAGAACGTTCGTCAGCCAATCAGATTCAAGCATTCAACGGCCCCGTAGTATAAATAAATATAATAGACACCCATAATAAATACACAGCACACACATATTATATAATAAAATATTTTATTTTGGATCTGATTAATCACGTTTAATCATTTCACAGCACTAATTTTCATTTTAATTTGTTAATAATTTACAAATTTTGTTTTGTGCTTTGGTGATTTTTGTAATTTTTTATATATTTCTATATAATATTTGTTTATTATTTTATTATGTATTTTATTTTATTTGTTTAAATTTTATTTCAGTTAGTTATCAAGGAATATTTCTAATTTTCATTTAAGTTTTTCATCTAGTATTTTTTTTATTTAATTACCCATAACAATTTTAATGATTGTATAGGATTTGATTAGAATTCGCTTATTCCTAGTACTTTTTGAGTCATTCTCAGCATTCCCTTCAAAAACAACAAAACAAAAGGTGTTCATTCTGATAATTCCCTTAAGCTTCACACATACAGACGCGTCACCTTGTTACTGAAACCAGGACGTGTTTAAAAAAAAAAAAGTGTCTGCAAAAAGGGGTAACACTTAACAGGGACAGGAGTCTGGATCCACATCGACAAGACTGCCTACCGATACAAGTCAAGCTGTCAAGCTCACACAAACAGACGTCCTGTGACAGATCAACAGAAACACTCAGATACGATTTAATATTTTAACAATCCATTTCAAAATGACCTAAATATCAACTTCTCATACAGAACACAGAACAATTCTGTAAGATCATATGAAAGCAAATTCAACTTAAACACTTGGCTCTTGTTGATGGTTTCTTTCTAAACATTTGTGCTCTATGACACACAACACTGACATCAACGTCAAAGTGGTTCCTCCACAAGCTACAGACTACAGATGACTATGTACTTGACTATGACTTAATATAACAAAGCATCTGCAACACTTAAGAAAAGTCAAACAGTCAGTCTAGTCTAAGAGAGTGCATGTGAACCAGTTAATGGAGAAAAATGCTTAAATTTGGTTAATTATAATAATATTATTACTAAATAATCTTTATATTAAAAATAATTACTTGAATGATGTCCATATATAAAGAAATATATTATAGTGATAATATAATTTGAATAGCTATTATGAATAAATAACTGGAACGCTGTCAAACAATTAATTGCATTCACAATAAAAGTTTTAGTTTATAGATGTATGTGTACTTTTTATTTATAATTCATAAATATCTACATATATACATTTATATTACTATATTATTTTATTTTATATTACATAAATATATTTAATACCTAAACATTAAATTATTCTTAAATATAAACATGCATGCTTTTGTATTTTATATATACATAAATATAAACAGTACACAATAATACACAAGCAATAACAAATTTAAATAATATGAGTAATACAATTATATTAATATAAACAATAGTGCATTCTTGTAATATATATATATATATACATATAATAAAATAAAACATTAAAAGCTCATGGAAAGCTCACATCTCAAATCTCAAACCGTCCTCAACTATATATCAACAAATATTTTGCAACATGTGGGCTTCTGTACTGGCATGTGCATTGCTAGAGTTGAGACACAGCTTTAAAGGCATCATTTATTGTGAGTAGCATCGTAAAAAACAAACATTTGTATTTACCAGAGACGTTGATCGAGGTTCCGGCATCAATCACTCCACTATTTGGCCGCACACAGTATCGGCGCGGTGCAGTCGTCTTTACTTTAAAGCACACATTTCTGTCTGTGGGGTTAGCAAGCTTTAGGGTGGTGGTCACCACATCTGTAAATGGACCTGAGGGGAGAAAGAGAGGACATTACTGTACATTCAAAACACAATGAAATGATAGTGTGCCTGTAACAACGTTGTTATTCAGATTCTAGCGTGCACTGGGTGGTGGCTTACTCAAACATCTCAAACTGATCAAGAGCAATATCTGCAGCCAGACTGCTCTATGTGACCACATCGATTTACAACCTTATAACCGATTTCACCCCACCTAGACATAACGATTCAAGACGAATCAAATTAGTGGCACATTACAAAATTAGCGATATAATCAAAGGCCAAAGACCATGATATTGTTCTCAACCCTGGCACTCGCTTTATGCTGCGGCAAAGAATAAAACTTATTTTCAGGGAAACGTCCCCCAAAACAAACAGAAGTTGTTCTGCCAAAGGCTGATGCTAATCAGTCCACATCAGAGAAGCAAACTATTTAAATGTCTAGAGTGATAAACAAAAACTGGAAACCTGAAAACAATACGTTGATGAGGGTCAGTAAGATTTTCATGTTTATGTGATTCTGAAATAATATTACAACCTGAAATAACTCTTATTTTACTATATTTTATTCTTGTGAAGCAAAGTTTTTCAGAATGTCTTCAGTGTCACAAAATCATTTGGAAATTATTCCAATATAATAACTACTCAAGAAAAATTTATCAGAGTTGAAAATAGATATGTTGCCCAATTATAATATTGATAATGAACAAAAAATGTAAGAAAAACAGCACTTGTTTGAAAGCAAATCCTATATGACATTATAAATGCATTTTGATCAATGCAAGTCCCAAATTTTTGTATGCATTTTCTCCCTGTTCGTCATCCTTTCCTATTAAAATACTTACTTTAGATGCAAAAATATCAAAAGATAGGGAGGCAGTGTGTAAACATGATTGACAATGCAAGGTTGTATTTATTTTTTAACATGCAAAAATATCAGACGAAAATTTCGGGGGTCAGTGTGCAAAGACCTTAAAAAATAAATAAATAAACAAATCAAAATACAGTAAAATAAAATAATAAAAAAAAATAATAAAAATAATCAGGCAATCAATTCCTGATAAAACCAAGTGCTAAACGACATAAGACAGCACTGTATAACATGACTGTATTTTCTTGTTCTGAAATTAAATCAGCTGTCAAACATTTCTAATCAGAACGAGCTGAAAGATCAAAACGTTGATGTGGCTGTTCAAGACAAGCTTTTCTCTGTTAAAACAAACAAAAACATAATAAAAATTTAGAAAAACAAATGAATGTAATACTACTATAAATATGATTGCAGCAATACTATAAATCCCGAAGTCCAAGGACAACACTGATAAATTTGTTTACCCACAGCTAAATCCAGAGAAATGAATAACATATGGTGTGAGATTTTATTAAAAGTTTTGAATGGCAAATGATTTGGATTCCCTTTCATGGTGCAGCGGTTTCCGCTCAAACAGAAAGAGCAGATAAAATCTCTGACCATCAAAGATGAGTTATGCTGCCAAGATTTTGTCTCATTCAAAATTGTAATGTACTGAAGTCAACTTAAAAAAAACAGCATAATTAGCAACATTTGTTATATCCATAATGTGACATATTTACATGTGAAACAGGATTTTCAAAGAGAAACCAGACTTTTGTGCAAGTAGTTATTACATTTTAATGATCAATTCCAAAGGTAGAGCATGAGATTGTGGCTAACACAACCAAAATAGGCTTTAAAAGTTACATGTTTAATTTCACGTTGACTTCATACATCTGTCTCAGACATCCCTCTGTTTTTGTGATGCAGCAGCACCACCACACATCAAGTATGCAACACCTCATCTGGGTTAATTCTATTAAACCAGTTAAATTATTGAGAGGCTGTGACACTTGAAACCCATACTGGGCCTTATGTTGTTTGAGCCTTTATGTTGTGTGTTACAAGGAAAAGACACATATGAACTAAGTGAGGCCTCTGAAATCATTATAGAGGCAACATTGCCTAACAAAGGACTATCCTCCTGCATGGCCAAATGGCTTGCGCTCCATCTCAATTCCATTCACACAGACCTATATGGAGTAACCGATACAATTAGGGAATACGTAATTGCAAAGCATTGCAAGTCATGCAGAAAGGCATCTTTCTCTGTATTAATTTCATTAAGAAAAATCATAACATCACCAATCGATACCAAGAGCTTAAAATGAACAAAACACTCAAATTAGGAACAAAACAGTCCTAGAGAATGGCATTTTGAGTTTTTTTTTTTTTTTTTTAAATAGGTTATCAGTTTACAGGTTTACAGTTTTGCAAATGTTTCTAGGCCAATAAAAGATTTGAAAAAGAATGCAATATGCATTGATAGCATAGAAAATAATATATTATATATAAAAAAAATAATATAAGCATTTACTAAATTCTGCTATAAAAATAATCCTATTTGCTATAAAAAAAACAATTATAATTGAGTACATAAATACTACTTATAGCCATCCAGTCTCATTTAATGTGTACGTTTTTTTCTTAAGATCTTCAGTTTGACCTCAAGAGTAAGGCTGATCTTCAAGAAAGTTTTAGGATACCCAGCAGACACAAAACATGTTCCCTTGAGAACTTTAAAAAAAACAAAAAATTGAATTAAAAAAAATCACTGTACACATTATTTATTGTTGAAACAGTTTTTCTGCCAAACAAGGTACAGCAGCGGAAAAGCCTCGAGCGATTATGTGTGCCTTTCATATGGCTCGGAAATACCCCACACATCAGTCTGCAGTGATGCAGCGTTCATCTGCACGGAGAGATACTTGGCATCCGCACGTGTGCAGATGTGACTAGTCTTTCCAACTCGGCATTTCAACATCTGCCTCTCATTTACACCCTGCTTTATAGCCCTAAAACATATTTATTACAGGACCATTCCATGATCATTATAATAATTCAGTTATTCAAGGTCTGAATCAATGAGCAGTTGAGCACTTATGTAATTTGGCCACGTAGGTCAAGGTATTAGTAGGCCAAAAAGGTGCAGCCCTGCTAAATCAAACAGACATGGCAGTATTTTAACAGCTTTGCCACATTACTACTACAACTAGGTCACCTTAAAATCTCAGAGGGATCAAACTGCCTTTTATACTTCCATATAATTATTGGCTGGGGCTACTTCCTGAACTCCACAGAGGAGTCTCAGCTTCAGATGCTTAAATACAAAACTGGAGGACTTAAGTTTACCTGCAGCTTTTCAGACTTTTTGACTGTAGGGGCAGAGATTGAGAACCAACTTTAAATCAGTGCTACCTTAGTGATAAAAAATGTCATTCAAACAGATAGGCATGCATAATTGTGCAATTATTTATTTAACAATTGTTCCAAACTAATTTGGCAACAAAAACAAACATAATAACAGAGAGAGAGTGTATGTATTATTATCTGAATGCATGCATGTGTGTAACTCAGTGCAGCTTAAACCACAGGACAAACAACATTATTATAAACTACTCTAAACAGTACCAAAATGGCAAAAAACAGAGCGTTGTCTCAGTCAGTGTCATGAAGTTCTCGAGGTACGGCCAACGGCGACTCCCCCCTCGCGATCAATTCCTCTCCGTCCTCTGCCATCTTTCCAAAAAGTGTTCACCCAAGCATGTCACATGTCCGGTGCAGAAGGTGGCGCTAACACCAAAAAGCTCATTGCCAACCGCAGTAAGAAGTCACTGACATTAATGCGGCTGCATTGGCCCGTGTACAGTATGGTGGGGGCGTCATATACTGATCTAGGATCAGTGATTCGTAGCAATTGTATTTCCGGTTTGTGCTTAAGGGTTAGAAATGCTTTGGAAAATGTAACGTTAGCTTGTGTGGACGCTACCATGCTACTTCATCAATAAAAGAGCTTCGCTACTGAAAAGCTATTTGATTCGGAAAACAGCGACGCTACCAACACACTACTGAAACATTTAGTTAAACTAGTAGCTTCTCTGATTAAATGATGCATTTCTAGAACCTACAGTTGTTTTACTTTACACAGCCATGAGACATAGTGCAAGATGACAAAAATTATGATACTTGAGGTGCATTTTCAAAAAAAAAAAGATCTTTTATCTTCTTTTATGGATAGTGGAAGTAGAAATCAAGACAAAATTGTGAAAATGATTTTTGCAGCACAACCCATAACCTTGCTTTTTCCTGAGTTTTTTTGTTTTTTGATTAATCTATCACACTCAGTGTCTGAATGGAATGCAAACAAAAAAAATCATAAATACAGCGGACCTATAACCTGTCACAGAGCACCAGGCAACAATTTCCCTGTAACTTTACACTGCCCTTTGAATCAGAACAATTTTAGAGAAGCATTTAAAAATTTGCCATGTTCCACAGTGGAACCAACTTAGTCGTTTCTTCCTCAATTTTTTGTGCACGAGTAAAAACCAAAACGAAACCTGGAAGAGAATGTGCATTCACGCGAAATGAGCAACACTGAAAGAAAATTGCACTCACTTTCAAAGATAACATTAACCAATAACCTCATGACAGAATCAGTTACAAAAACAATCGTACACAGTAACATTATTGCTCAACAAGCAAGATGACCAAAGGGAGAACTAAGCAATAAAAAGGTGCAATGGTTACACACTCATTAGCCTTGAATATCAGTGCTTATGAAAGGTTTGGCTGTTGATAAGTAAAGATAAGCAAGTTTATTCATAATTTATCTCTAACATAAGACAAGCTTTAGACAGGAACCACCAGATTAAACAGTTAGCGATATGTATTTTGACTACAAACTAAACACACTAGGGAGAGCAAGTGGCATTGAGAGTTATCTGGCATCGATGTATATCTCCTGCAGCCAAGAACATGTCTAATATCACTTCACAAGCTGCTGGTGTGAACAAGCAGTAGGAGAATGGCGCTCATTTTTGAAACGTCTAAACAATGAACCAAAGACTATGACATCATGATGAACACTAATAACATTTACAACATTAGGCTTACAAAATGTCACGGTTAACCCAAGACAATTCACATGGTGTGTCCTGACAAATGACTAAAAAAGGAAGACTATGGAGAAGGAAAACTAATTCACTGACATTGCAAGTTGATTTGCCCAAATTTAGAGCATATTACAGGCAGACGGACATTACTTAAATTTGAAAATCGTTTGGGAGTCATTGAACAAATAATGTAAAAATAAATGCGAATTATAAGAAAATGAAAGTGTTTTTTGACCTGCATGTCAACCTGTTGTCTCAAATAGGGGCACACAACACAAGTCAAAGATAATCCGCTTTAAAGCAGAATAAAGCATAAAAGAATGGGGCTGAGAAATTCTAGATGAGAATATAATCAACAGCACAACAATAAAAATGAGAAATATTTCAAGATATGGCATCAGCTAGTGTATGACATACTTATTTTCAGCATATAAAGTTTTAGAGGCTGAAAAAGCCACTTTTAACCATTACCAGCAATGCATGAACTACTGTAATAAGATGTATAGATTGAGCGCAATACCAGCTGCTTTGTAAAAGCTTTAGCCAAATGCATGAATGTAAATTTAAAGTTGAGCTCACTATAGCTACAATAAACTCCCTAAAGTTTACCCAAAAATGATTTTGTCAAGGGAAGATCACATGATCACACAATTGTCAGTACCTCCACACATTTTGATTGGCTGATTATCCTGTCAATATAATGTATGTTGTGCGTCTTATAACGTTCACAAAACTATCTGCAACATCAGTCTGAATGGGTCATACTAGCGGAAATGTACAGACTAATTATATACCCACTCAGATATTTGTGGAAAAAGCCATTTAAGCAGGTTCACTTCCGTTCTTGAAAACACTGTTAAACGTGAAGTGTATACAGAAGATTTATTGACTAATGGACTGTTTACTACTATTAATAATTTATAAATAGTTGTTAATACTAGCAATTATTGATTGTTGCAGTGTAAAGGAAAAATGCATACACAATGATGCTTATCTGCTTTTGAAGTTTTGAAGATTTAACGGATGTAATATCATAATAATGTAAAAAAAAAAAAAAAGTAGGGTGGGTACTTCATTAAATGCTGACTGTACTTTGGTATGTGGGAATCACGCTAACAATGGAGGCAAAAGCTTACAGCTAAATGATAATATATACATATTTGTAATCATATAATCAATAATATGCATTTAGAAAACATATTTAATTCCATGCCTATTTCAATAAATGCTAGGAATATGCTATAAACATACAACAACATTGCATTGGTCTGCTGTCAATAGCCATTGCTCATACCTATACCTTTCATGCTAAAACTGGGTAAACAATAAATGGCACATAAACATGGACTAAAAAGTCCCCAACCTTCCAAACGTCTATGAAATGAAAATTTCAGTTTCAATAAAACATTGTTTTCACAAAAAATCCCAATGTAAGTCATTTTACCACATAATTAGATCTACGTCAGGTGGAACTATGAAACGTGGCAGTAAAATAATAGTATAAGTGTCAAATCTTTCTCATTGCTGCCAGAGACTTCCTGACTGGAACCAGTTTCAAGGTAGATATCCGGGTTGCCAGATTTTGCAAGAAAAAAAACGCTACCGGTTCTGACAAAATAAATAAAAAATAATCCACTTGCTTTATCTAAAGTAACCAAAACACGCGTCCCACTTATTCTAGCTTACGATAGGAACTGTTTCTGCTTCAGTTCATCTGAACACGAGGAGAAATTAAGCTCGACTTTGACAGCTTACTCACAGCGGTCATTCAAACTGAGAACTAAAGTCATGCAGTGAGAGACAAATATCACATTAAATAACGACATACACACTTTGTATACAAGCTAAACACTACCATACCAAAAAAGTTATCTGCTGTATTCTGTAAATAACTTCATAATAAAACACAACATCCCGTTTTATAAGCGACTCTATTTAAAAAGGAAACGCAGCTTCACTAATAATAAGCGGACATGGCAACACCGGTTGCACCGATTCATACTAAACGAATTAACCAGCCCACCAATACAGCCTGTATGTCAAGGCCTAAAACAGCCTAGCTCGAGCTAACGTGCTTGTCAGTCTTGTGCTAAAACTAGTGAACACTTGATTAACCCGTTGCTGTCACATGAAGGACATTTAAATGGAAGTCTGGAGTCTAAAACGATTCACCATTACGGCGCTGCGCCATGTTATTATTATTAACAAGGACTGAGGCCTGTCAGAACCGCCACCTCACCGCCTCTTTCTGCCCTTAACCCTCCAAAAAAACACGTCGGTCGACCCTCCCTCTTGGTGCTGGGCGTTATAGCCGCTAGTTCACGGCGTTGTCAGTCTCTCGGCTCACCTCGGAACCTCAGTTCGTGCTGCGGTTCAAGAAGCAGGACCTGCTCTGGCCTGGCCATCTCCCTCTGCGCTTCAAACGCGTCGACTGCTGCGCTGACGTCCGCTAGAAGTGACGGCGACGGGCTTGACGGTTAAGGCTGTCGATGAGGACTTCTGTTACATTTATTGAAAGAAAAACTCCACAAGGCAGTGGAAATAGCTCAGTGTTACCCGATCCACTAGCGACTGTTGTGATGCAGCAGGAAGGGACTGTAGGAGAGAGAGGCTGGCCGTGACGTCACTGCCCCTGCAGTATGCACTGAGTAGTGGCGACTGATGTGAAGAGAAGGGTGTAGAATGAGAGGGTGGGGGTGGTCTTTATGGGTCATCTGTCTTCAGCCAAGTTATGGTAACTTTACAGTGGTATTTTTACATACATCTACAAACAATGACCACTAAAGAAAATAATGCTATTTTGCCATTTGTTTGCTTTTTATGTTATATTTTGTCACATGATATGACATTAGGTTAACAACAACAAGGTATACTGTTAATAACTGTTTAAATAAATATAACATAACATAATAATAAAAACTGTCATAAAACATAATATAATATATAATGAAGACAAGAAAAAAAAAATTATATATATTCAATGTCTTAAATATAAGTGACATTAAAAATAAAATAAATATATAAATAGCAAATCGAATATAATATAAAATATATTTTAAAAATATGTATGTATTTTTGCATATGTATTTTTTTATTTTTAACCTTAAATATTTAGAATATTTTTGTACCTCAAAAAGATATTTAACAAAGCAAAAAGTTCAAAAGGTAACCGAAAATTACAATTATATACAGAATATGTAATATTATTTCTTTTTTATAATATTAATAATATAACACAATCACACACATATTTAGTTATAATTATATTAATTTAATTAAAACACACCATAATAATAACTGGCACAGCCAAAAAGCTGAAAAATAAATAAGTTAAATATTTAAAGGAAATTTTCATTCCCTTTAAAAAAAAAAGGTTATATTTATGGCAACTGCCAATGCTCTGATACATGAGGTATAGATTTTGACTTGTATGTAGATTTGAGAACGATTTTGTTTAATCAAGAAATGCTAGTCATAACCGGCTGCATAAAAATAGTAATGTTAGAAGAGAAAATCTAACTCCTCAAATGGAGTATCCAACTGTATATATGGGAATCTAAGGAGTAACTTGAATTACCTAATCCTCAGCCAAGTTTCTGGATCACATTGTATGTGCATCTAGTTGAATTAGGTGAGTTAATATATGCTAGACAGTTGAACACAAGCTCTTAGAGGGTCGTTTTACTTTCCTCAGCACAATTAAAGGTTCAGCAGGGACCCCCTGCCAAAGGAGACACATACCACAAGTGTCATATTTATATATATAGCCCATCAGTTCAGGAGGAACTATATCACCTGCTCCAAACTGATTCTCAGTCCCTCTAAACTGCAGACATACATTTGCTCCATTTTATATTTTTAACTAAAACTAGAATGATTAGAAGTAACTTGTCCCAGATCTCGAACACTAAACAATGAAAACAGATTTTGCATAATTTTATTACTAATAAAAAGCTCAACATTTCCCTTTTGTACATTCACAAATGAACGAATAAAATGTTATTTTCAAGCCTTCACTGTATGACAAAATAATAAAAGTGAAAAGCTAAATAGCAAGAACACTTAATGATTGGATTAAATTACTTTTGTATTTAGTGAATTACAATGGTTAGTATGACATTGCCTGAAAGACTACATATCAATTAATTTACTCAATTCAACTATGTGTGGTATATACAAGGACGTAAAGCAGAATTTCACAACTTTCTTAGGGCCAGCCCAAGACTGTTGGCATTGTTCTTCAACCCAAACACCACCGCAAACCATACCAGACAGCATCTCATACTGTCGGGCTCAAGTGTAGCATGTAGTTCCCCTCAAAGGCATTACCTGTGCTCCCTAGCAAGAGGACAAGCAATTCAGCAAGTCCTTTCGAATTGGCTAAAAAGTCAAGAACTTCAATCGGACTAAATGAGACGTTTAGTCTCACTGTGGATCACAGGCTTTGTACAATACAAAAAACAGCTATTCTACAACATTTAGAGCTAGTAATGCATTTCCACTGTAAAGGCCCTGCAGTGAGTTTAATAACACGTGACATTAGTTGAACTGTTTCCTTCTCCAATTATTTTGACATTTCAGAAAGAAAATAAAAAAAGTTTAAGATTCTGGTTTGAGTGAAAGATTCTTTTGCTTAGCAGTAAGTATATTACAGACACTGGAATAACCAATTTGAATGTTTTACTCTGTGTAAACATCAACAGAAACTGCTTAGGAAGGTAATTTTTCCAAGTTGTTTCAACTAGGGCAAAAGACACACAGCAAATCTGGAAAAGTGCAATTTTATCCCACAAGTGTTGTTCCAAGTAATCCCTTTTTTTCCATTTAACAAGCACTGTCTTCTAAAGGAAAATATTGTTGTGCTAAAATTTGTGGATTGACTACAATTACTGTAATAAGTCCATAAATCTCTCAGCTATTATTACTGACAGCACACATTTTGGAGGGGAAAAGTGTTATTATTGCACTTGTGAATTCCTGAAAACATTACGGTGCATTGGCATCACTGCATATATAATATCACAGGATAAATGACGGCAAAAGAAACGCAAGACTTTGATGATGACCATAACATTCATTCTGCTTCACTAAACACTCCTATATTCCAATATGTGTCAAAAGTGTATGCGATAATATCCGTGACATATTACATAAGTACCATCATAAGACAAACTACAGAAGTCGCATATTAATTTCTAAAAACAACAGAGATGGTGAATGTGTACACTGATGAGGATGTAGACGAAACGTATTTTAAGCACATTTTATATGTAAAACCATTGTGGGTATATGCAGTTGTATTATGCATACGTATGTATTTATTCTATATTTGCATACATGACAAAACTGTAAAATATAAATCTTCATTCAACCCCATTATTATTATGGTCTTGAACAAATAGTGTGTACATTAATCCAAATCATTTAAAAGCAAGGTGTTTTCTGCAATTTCGTTAGACTTTGTCTCCCAAATTAAGTGCATTTCTTCATAATATTTGGTATAGCATAAGTAGCCATTTTTTCTCTTCTTCTAAACGTCTTGTTCTTTCTGAACCAAGACTAGTTTCCAGATATTCTCCTTTTTTATCCCCGTCCAGATAGTAAAAGCATGTTGGATGTGCAGGCCAAAAGTTATTCAGTGAAAGAATGAGAAAGATGAAAAATGTTTATGAGACAATTAGGGCATTTGGCAAAACCTCACAAAATCACTCAATTCAGTCATAAAATGGAACAGCAAGGGATCTGAAGCGACCAACTGCCAACTAACACAAATGGTTAAAACGCAATTTTAGAAAGTATTCTGACATAATGCACACTTCACAAAGCCTTGGACAAAAGCCTAAATTGCACCACTTCATGTACAGAATTCCAGCAATGGCTCCTTCCCACTAGCATTAAATTTCTGATATGAAAAACATGTGAACAGTTGGAAAAGTTATCAAATCTAACACTTTGAATCTGCTATTATTGTAAGCATTCTAGAAAACGGGCCAACTCCATCTCAAAGGGATGAACTTCTCTAATGCCACGGTAATGCTATGCAAGCAGTAACGACAGACATTTACCATCCATTCGAACTATTTCTGAATCCAAGAACAGGCTGGATCTTTAGCTAAGAATCTGGCAACCCAGAATGTGGCTAATTAGAGCAAAGAATGTGTTACTGCTGTTATCTCGACTTGCAAACTGATTAAATAAGCAGAAGGTTTTGCTGAACACACTTGCTGCCATTAGCCTCACTGACCTATTGATCTGCTACTGCAAGATCCGGCTCCTACTATAATCACAAAAAAGATTTGGCACATTCTTCATATATAACTTCATAAACTCATCTCAAAATAGGGCTGCTGGCCAAGGCTCAGATATCTCTTGCTAAATCCCAGAGTTATCTTCACGTATATTTTTAGTATACCACTGATTTTAGTTTTGTTTTTTTTTGTTTTTTTCATATATAAAATATAGATAAGACAGAAGTGCTCACCACCTCATGTCTGGTCCTGCATAACTGAAACGCGAACATATATTGATATTTATAATAGTAAATTAGTGTTTAAGCAAATCTCACAAAAACATGTCTGTCTCATTTTGCCCTCATAACCACAATAAAAAAGGAGAGATAATAATTAATTCTTGGACAATTAAGCACACATTCTAACTGTATTTCTTTGTTTATCATTATTAGTTACTGTTTTACAGTTGAAATTAATTGTATAAGGTTACACAATAACAAAGAAAACAACTTATTAGTCCTAAGAATGGACTTTATGCAAGATATAGTTGCCTGTTGTTGTTGTTTTTGTGATTTGACTGACATGAGAGCTGAATATGACAGCTTTCATGAGATTCACCCATTCACATTTTTTATCATATATATCAAAATGTGCAAAAATAGAGTGACAAGAACGCTGTGTTGCTTGCATTTGGAGTGCTGCAAATCTTAAAACGTACAGACGGAGCTTCAGTTGGAAACTTCGTAAGTTTTGCAGAGCTTGTTGCACAGAGATGAGAATGAACGAGAGAGAAAGGGAGCAGGACAGGATCTGATCTGTTAAGCAGGTGTTTTCGTTGCTGTCTGATTCTGGGCAGTGATCTAGTACAGAAATGGATCCCCAAAGACATATGAACAGGGGGTGAAGAGCAGGCAAGATAAGGTACGACTGTATGAGGGCATTTTCATCTGCAAGTGCATCGGGATTCAGATTATATATTTCATTCCATTCTTAACTGAGCTTCTTTTTTGGCTCGAAAACGAAGTTACGTAACTTCCCCTATGACATCACATTCTTCATCTGCTATTATCCTTGGTTACCAATGGAAAATAAAACAATAGGCTGGAGAGGATCTGGCCAAATTGTTTACGGCTGCATCAACAGCAAGTGCGTTCCCTGGTCGACTCTGGTTGGCGACGAAGTTTGAAGCCCTTGACTGCAGACCCACCATCCGCGTCTATAACTGGGATCCTTTGACCTGTAAAACATAAAGCAAAGAGTTTCAGTTCCTGCACAAAAGTCACAAGCACAGTATTATGCCTCTGTTCCGCAACAGGGCCACTGCCAAGCTTCATGGTAAAAGATCTGTATCCACTGTAACTCATCCACTGCCCTGAGTCCAAGTGGCAAGAACAAGTCTCCACAGAAGAACTGTTCTCACCACCATCAGGATCAATTATAGATCATGCGTTCATTATCAATTCAATAACAAGACTGTGTTGCATTAAACAGCATTTATTAAAACTAAACCTGCTTGATTAAGAAGCGCAATCAAGAGAAGACAAAAACATCTCAAATCAAAGGGCTCTAAATGAGGTAATCTGGATTAATTACAGACCACACAGACGAATAGTTAGGATTTTACTCACTTATCTGAATGAAGATCTCATTGACGTTAATGGCATTTTTGGCACTGGTTTCTACAAATATGGCATGAATAGAGTCAGCGTAGTCCTTGGCGTCTTTCTCTGACACCTCTCTGGAAAACAAAGGGACAGAGCAGTGAAAAATAGCTGGAATTAAAAAAATCGTAGTAGCTTATTTACAACACTAATAATACACTAATTAGTCAACAATTACATAAATGAACAAATCTAACGTGTTTAAAACTCTCAACAACAGTGGTATGTTAGTGTTATTTGGGAGATTTTCAACTACAAAGATTGAGACTGACACCGAACATGTGTGGGAGATTATCTGAGTGGGCAGAACCTTGTAAAGCTCGTGTATTTTTTGTGACGGTGGTGTTTCACCAGTACTAGGCATCATGTAGGAGGTAAACTATTGTGTGCTGTTCTCTGTGCACCTGTCACCTGATCACAGGAGCTGATCAGATTGCACCCGTACATGTATCAGGCCTTTCACACTGACAACGGATCAATTTTCCACTGACGCTTCGCTCTTGGATCAGCCACCCAGCTGGTGATGTTTTCTCTAAACATTTCGATTAACTTGAGTTTTGTTGGTTGTTTGTGCAAAAGACCCTGCCACCTTGCTAGGAGGGTAATGCTGTAGTGTGGTTTGAGTGATTGTTTACTAGGCATAAATATATGTGGGGTTGTTCCGTGCAGGTTTATGGGATTTGCTCCAAAAAAAAAATTTTAAAAATTAAATTAAAAAAATTAATACATGCAATGAAATATTAAGCCCTGAGTCTAAGCATAAGCAATGCTTTGTTAACACTATAGTATAATTCTTACTATTAACTAGCTGCTTATTAGCATGTCTCTTATTAATATATTGGCTGTTTATTAGTACTCATAAAGCGTATTCTGCATGGCCATATTTTATATCCCTAATCAATACCTAAACTTAATTCAGATTTCTAAGTTGGTGTAATGTTATCAGTAACTGTCTTTCCATGGTGACAGATTTTTTACCTCTTAAACATGGATTAAAAAGAAGTAAATGCTGTCTGTGGATGACTGAGAACAGGCCCGGTTCTGCCAGAAAACGAAATATCTAAGCTTAATGTGCAAGACAGAACAATTGCAAGAATTTTCTCTGATATTTATTGCCTGAATGGCTTGCGGTGCGATCGCAATTCCTCAGATTCGATGTCTCGGTCTTTATGGTTTCAAAAAGTAAAATACAACCGCACTAACAGCCGACTAACACTGCCAAAGAAAGCAATGGTGAACCAAGACATATCATTGGACCTGTGGGAAGAGTGAGGCAATTTAAAGTGGAAAGATAAATTACAGACCGCTGAAGAGTGGATTTCTTTTTCATCACAAGTTATGCTTATGGTAACGGTACGTGTGTGAGCTTGTTTTCAATGAGTCCAGACAAGTTGACAGCAAATATGCGGGTCTTTTCCCGACGTCAAATTGAGTTGACAGCCACCGTGGGTGCATCCCTTCAAGCTGAATAGAGATGACAGGATGTGGAGTCTTTTGTGGCAAGGAACGGTGGAATTCACCTGGCATCGGAGAGATCGCATTTGTTGCCAGCGATAGCCACCACTATGTTGGGTGGTCCGTGCTGGCGAAGCTCCTTCACCCAGTTCTTCAACGTCTGGAATGATTCCTGAGTGAAAGATGGAGAGATCTTTGAGACAAGCAACATTTCTGGATCATGTTGCTCAAAACCTGTGTGATAACAGTTGTTCCGTTGAACACAAAAGGAGTTGGACCTTGAATGCAAACTAGAGGCTGTCAAGCAGCATAAAATTAGCCTGTATGACTTGTGCATGATATTTTGTGTCTTCAAAAGCCATATGATAGCGTTGTGAGAGGAACAGGCTGACACTTAACCCACTATTCACTGAAAGTCTTACCTCACAGCCCATAACTCCTTTAGTGTTCCACGGAAAAAAAAGATCTTGCTTAGTTGAAGCAACAAGAAGTTGAGCAGATGATGACAGAACTTTCATTTCTGGGTGAGCTATCCCTTTAATAGCTTTACCAGCAGAAAGATTTGTGTAGTAATAATGAAGAAATATTTCAGTACCTCTTTAGTGATGTCATACACAATGATAGCCGCAGCAGAGCCTCTGTAGTACATGGGAGCCAGGGCACGAAACTAAAAAGCGAAACAGATAACATTCAGATGTGAGAGAAAAATGACGGCCTGTAAAAAAACACAAGACTTAATCATCACTGATAACATCCCAACATCCCTTCTTAGGGCCCGAGCAGTGTGATCTCAACCTGCGTATGCTTATTATCAGAGCATTGAAAGAATTTGTTCGCTTTGGCGGAGGTCTCTTTCGAGTTTCATGCCGAATTAAACGGACAACTGAAACACAAACAAACGCATGTTATTCCAACTTGTTCCGTTCAAACAGAACTCTAGGCGGCGGTTAGGGAAAACCACGGTGAAAACCCCTAGACGTGAGCCACTGTTAAAGCGTAAAGGAGAATTGTGTTTCAGAAGGCCATGCCAAGGGGGCTTCAGCTGAGGAACTGCATGGAAAGGCGTATCAACACATGTGGGAGCCATCAGGGGAAAGATGAGCGCGACGTGTCAGAAGACGTTAGCGTTTAATCTTTATAAAATAGCGTAGTTGGGTTGTTCGACCCCGGTCATCAAAAATAGACCAAAACGGCTCTGATTAATAAAAACAAGCTGGATCCAGTATGCCATTACTTGGATGGGGAGAGCTAAAAGAGGGGAAAAGTGCACATGAAAGTGAATGATTAAGAGAGGGACAGGGTAGGGAAAGCAGAAATGGCAAGAAACCTTGGCAGTTTTTTGCATACTTTGTTAAATGTAGGTGTGAGCTAGTCTGAAAAATAATATTTAAATTAATAATGAATTATTTTAGCCAAAGTTTTGGAAAATAACTGAGACCTTTACAAATCACAAGCTGCAAATTGGTGCACGGTAATAATTTGTGCTCAAATGTTTTATGAAATGCTAGTTTTCATCAATAAAAGCGAAGAAAGTAATATGCGTGAACATATATAACTTACAAATAATATCTAACTTAAACCTGTAGCTCTTAACTGGATTTGAGATCACATTTACTACTACTACTAACTACTCTACAGATTTATTTGACACCACTCAAAGTTTCTTATTTAATTCATTAAAACGCTGTATAAATCCAATATGAATTGGATTTAAGTTAAGAAAACAGGTCGGAGCTCTGCTTAATCCATCTTTTCTGCCAATAAAATAAATAAATCAAGTTTGACTGACACGGTTTCTCACATTTATAGCTGTTTTTGGCAAGATTCGCTGCACAAGGAAGGGGAAATGCTTCAGTTTGGATTTTGACTAAAATTGCAGGATGTCTCCTCAGACATATCCCAGGATTCCAGACTGTGTGGTCCCTCTCCAACTCCTCTCATCCAACTTCCTCCAGTCACTACCTCTTCAAATTACTCATGCCATTAAGTCGGTTTTAAAGACCGCATGAAATCACTTTGCTAGCTATATGCTATTTTATTTCTGCATATATCTATGAAAATAAGTTTTGAAAAATGTTTTAAAAAGACGACTCTTATGCTCAACCAAGGCTGCATTTATTTGTTAAAAAAAATTTAATTTTTCTATTTCAATTTATTCTTGTGATGCAAAGATTAACTTTCAGCATCATTACTCGAGTGTTTAGTGTCACAGGATTCAGCCAGAAATCAGTCTGAGCTCATTTGCCGCTCATGAAATGTCTTGATTTCTTATTATTACAGTAGCAGTGTTGAAAACAGTTGTGCTTCTTAATATTTTTCCACACATGCATTTTCATACTGAAATGTAAAGTCTCTTCTGTCACGTTTGATCAACTTAATGCACCCACAAAACCACTAAAGCAAAAAACCAAAGAGTACAAAACAAGCCATGTTTCTATAATGCTGTTCTAAAAAGCAATGTGTCAGATAATTATCTAATCAAGCGGTTGACAGCCAGTGAAAAGCCTGATCTGTGGACAAAACTGTCTCCTCTTCACAAAATCACAATAGAGCTTGAAGTTTGAAAAGAAAGAAGAAAGAGGGAGGAGGGGAGAGAGAGAGAGAGAGAGAGAGAGAGAGAGAGAGAGAGAGAGAGAGAGATTCTGGCTTTGATTGCTCCGCTATCTCTGACTTGGCCTAGCATTTTATCCCATCAGGCTCTGGAGCATCCCGAACAAAGCAAAGCAAAGAAAACCTGACCTCTTTAACAACTCAAAGGCCATGATGATGAACTCGCACCATATTTACCGGTGGGAATACATCAAAGCGCTAAACAGGACCAGATGAGGGTAAAGAGGCTAGATAAGTCAGACTTTCCCATATGCTCATTCTTTCATATGGAGTGGGATCCAAACATTCAAGACCAATTCTTCCAATTTCAAAATTATCTTACCATCAAAACAAATTGTGAATGTTTATATCCTAAAGATTTAACATATTAAATAATGTAACATTTGACTTTAAAATAGTGCAAAACATTTTTTTTATTTTCCTGCTTTGCATATAAAAAGGTTCTAGATCTTCTGTGTTGTTGCATAAAAAGAGACAAGCAATTCCTTAACACTTGGTATGATACTATTTTTTCTAGCAGCTTGTGTGGGCCTCTTGGCATTCTACATTTAGCATCACATAACATCACAGACAAACATAAGAAAAGATCCTATTCCAAACAGCCTCAAGACTGCCGTCAAATCATGAGTGGTGATAAACATCTCAAACTATGCGATGTCACCCATACACTTCAGCCGTCTTGCCTAACGCAGCAAAGCATATCGGGAGAGAAGATATAAAGATATAAAGCGTATAGAGATACATAAAGAAGACAAGCTCCTTTGAATATCATTAACCCCTTTCTCTCTCACATACATGCACGCATACAAGACAAGTGCATGCAATACTGCCCCCTGCCTGAAGTGCCAAGACACTGCAAAAACAGAAGTGAAACAGAGTAAACATTGTTTTTAATGGCTGTCTGCTTGTGTGTGTGTGTCACCCCAGTGTGTATACTGATTGTTACTGTTTACCCTTTCTTGTCCGGCTGTGTCCCAGATGAGGAATTTGTGAAGCTCATTTTGGTACTGCACAGTCTTCGTCATAAATGATGCTCTGAAAAAAAATTGCAACTATCAATAATAACATTAAGCATACAATAAGAAAGGTCGGCATGGAATCTGAGACATCTGCTGATCTTGTTTATTAAATATTTTGGCAGTTTTTACAACGCGTTCAGCTGCCAACAATCTCTCAGCTTTGTTTAATGTATTCAACCATATTTAAATTCAGAATAGAAGAAGAAATAAATGTGTTCCTCATGTGGGCCTACTTATACATCGTTATACAGGGTTTACAAGTGCCTTACCAGGTGCAAATACACATAAAATAAACCCAAGACATGAAGAGTTCCATAACAAGGACTGCCTGTGTTTACTATCTCATGTCCTATGTGTTGTTTTCCCCCAGCAAGCTTAAAAACCAGGTTTTGTGTTATGTATTATTGGATGATGTTGTGCATTATTAGAATTAACCTATGCCCCTGTATGCCAGAATGTGTGCTAATGGAGGAAATGCATAATTTACTGCTGCTAATTAAAAACCAAATTAATTAATTGTAAATAGTTATTTTTTTATTTATAAAAAAACAAAACAATATTATCATCATTTGCTGGTCAGCAGGGCACAAATCTGAATGAATGACTGGCCTGACTATGACAGCAGAAAAATCTTTATTGTTGAGCTGTGAAACGTGTGTCAATTGGATTCAGGCTTATGTAACACAATTAAAAGGGGTCACAGTTTAAATCTTTAAAACACTGTGATCCAACATGTATTATTCAATAATGTATATTAAATCACTTACCACAATCTCTATTACATTCAGGATTATCAGCATTAACAGCTAACTAGTTCCAGATTGTGATTTACAACATTTTTATCATAAGATACTGAATTATTATAACTATTATTATTATTATTCAAACAAATAATCCATCAAGTTGTTTTTACACACAGTGCTTTTTGAGACTAATCCTCAGGAAATTTCAACACACTATGTATCAATTTTGCTTGCTTGAAACAGCTTCTATTTCAGTGCATGTCGCCACTTGCTGTGTTTGCTATTTGCCAATCCTTCAGAATCGCATGTTAGAAATCAGAAAAGCCTGCATCACAGTCTGCTTGACCTCACTGAGAGTGTGCTTTGCAGTTTGCTTACCCAATTGTGGGATTAATGTTGGGATCAAAACTATCCTCCACAAACCTCCACACGATACTTGACTTTCCAACCCCTGTATCCTAAGACACAATATCAAAATCAGTAACAAAATAAACATACTTATATATAAACTATTATGCAATTTAACATAGGTAATACATTTTGTGTCTTAAGTACTTTTTCACTTCTTCGATGCTTTTTTTTTTACTTTTTCAATGTTATTCTGTGTTTTCTACAAAGTTTAAATTGAATATAAGATCAAACTCTGTGTAAAATAACCCAAGCAATATCAGATTAGGTATAAAATGTCAAATTGTGCCATATTAAATCCCTACACTACAAGATTTTTTCTTTTGACAACACTACCTAAAATAAATAAATATATCCAATGAACAACTGAACAAAACGTAACTTCTCAAACTCTCTAGACATTTCTCATTCACATCTGAATGGGTGGTTTAATACGTCATCTGCCCAAAAATATTACTGTAACGCTTTAAAAGACATAATCAAAGCTTGCACAACAGGTAAAACAACTGACACACTTTATTGGTATTTATAGCATGCAATAACATTTATGACAGAGCATAAACATAGTGATAAAACATTAAATGTGCACCCAAACTGCAATCCACGTCAAGTCATAAAAAGCGAACAGAACTCTTACCCCAAGAAGGCATACTTTCAACTCTCTTAGCGACATGTTGACCTCCAAACTAATGAAAACTCTGCAATCATTCCAGACAGTTTCATAAAGCTGATCAGCAACTATTTCTAATTGACGTAAGCTAAAAAACAGCACACACAGTGTCTTCCTAGAAACTAGTGTCGGATATCCACTGCTTTAGGGCGGTATAAGACGCTGATGTGAAATAATGACATAACGCGTACAGCTTATAATAGTATGAGGACTTAGATGTTATATTAATGATCGATTAGTTGCGATATTAGCTGCTCGCTGATCGCCATCTTGAACTCCGGTTGACGAGTCTAGTTATGGGAAGTCATTCCGCGAATCGATTCTTTCGAACAGTCCGTTTCATCAAACCGTTCAAGCAAAGTAATTACGTCATCTCGTGGTGCCTAGCAAATAACGCATAAAAACAAATCACATATGGCTGTTTATACACTTTTCTTTCTAGTTGTATTATAATAAAAAGTGGTATTGTAATTTAATTAAAGTTCTCCGGCTTATGATTATTGATTTGAGTGAGTTTATGGAACACTTCAGCAGCATTATAGATTAAAATACCCCATTTACCCCTCAAATACACTTTTTAAATTAACATTTTAAATAAAGCTTTTGCGAATTGCCACTGAAAATAATTAGCATAGTAGTACATGTAAAAAGTCGCAATCCTAATTCAGCTCATAAAACGGTTTATAACCAAAACCTGCGTTTACTTTAACTCATACTACGTTCAATAAAAGTTCTATACTCGTGGATTTTCGTGAAAGAATCATTTTCTGACCCGGTTCTTGCGATTCACTGAAAAGATCCGACTCTGCATAAACAGTTCATTCACGAATCGGACGTCGCTAGACTAGTCACGTGATCGACATTGTCTTATTTTTTTCTCATCGAGCGTTCGGTTGAGCAATACGAATATTTGCGATATTTCCGCGCGTAAAAGTGTTTTGTTTCGATGAGTTTATGTTTGTTTTTTAAGTATTTGATATTCATATAGATGCCGGGATTGAAATAAGAGCAGGAAATCTTTTGAGGAAGTGGAGTGACAGCCCCGCTGTAAATCAAGATGGCAGGTAACGTGCTTTAGTACATTTATTTAAAGCTTTATGAGGCGGTTTAAAGAGAATCGGCTTCGTTATCACCGCTGACTTTCATGGCGCTTTATGCCTTTTCAGTTTTTCTCGTGTGTTTTAGACGAAAGGTCATGAGCCTAGTGAATTTTTAAGTAGATTAACACTAGTTGCGAGTTGTGGAGCTAGCAGGACATACTGGGATATTATAAAAAGTACTGTGATAAAGAACAACTTTGGGCCAACAAGATAATTCGTGTTGTATTAAATACTCTAGGATGGAAATGATATGGCGAATTTAAGTAAATAATGAAGGGAACACAGCTGAGCTGACAAGAGCTTGACTGTCAGTTTGTTAGCCAACCTGACCGGGGTCGATACCGGATAACACGTTTGGTTAACTGGTCACCTTTTAAAAGTCATTTCTTAAGTGTCATAACTCAAGAACTGCTTGTATGCTATTACTCACTACGACACAAAAGGTGTTTGACATACATCTTAGCCTAGTAAAAAGGTTATGTGATGTAGGCAAACCTGAGTTGACATGCGTGAGATAACAGCTAGCCTTACATTACGATACATGCCAGTGCTGTGTGTCAAAACCTAGTGAGCAGTCTACCTCTGCAACACTTAACCTTATTGCAATTAAAAGACCAAAAAAATGCTGTCTAGTAAGGTAGCTTATTAGTAGGTTGTGAGTCAAAGCCGAAATTTATGTGTCACAGCAGCATGGCTTTAAATTGTCAGCCTATGTACGATACACTTGTCGGTTTTTGGTCATGAATTTATGGTTTGTTTTTCCAGGTCTGTCTTTGTATTTTGAAGAAAGTCCTGATGATTGTGATGACTGTGAGTATACAGAACTCTTCAATAACTCTACAAATCAATTTATCTTTGTCGATGTTACTGCATGAATCTTATAAAACCTCTCAACAACGTGTCCAGGTCATGGCTTCCTCACTCACTCACTCACTCATAAAAATTCTCTTTCAACAAAAATATCTAAATGGCAAATCCAATATTAATTTTTTTAATGTAAAGTTTAATATTTTCGCCCTTTATTTTAACAGTGTAGTTGAAGTCCGTGTGATCTTTGCTGGCAGAAGTGTTTTGCATGTAATGGAATCTGTTTTTGGTGTAAAGTAAATAGTTTCGCATTAAACAAATTCCTTGTGCTGTCTGTCACTTTGAACTTCTCTTCATCTTTTAAAAAGATCCCTGGTTTGTATTTAGAAGATCTTGCATTTGATACCACCCGCCTCTACTAACAAACTCAACGTAATTTATTCTCCATCATTAACTGTCCGCATGAATCTGTCTTGCAGTTGGATTCGATGACTATGGTTCAGAGTGTGACAGTCTTCGGATAACAGCATTCCTGGATGGAGGCCAGGATAATCTCACCCCTCTGGGCCGGCTGGAGAAATATGCTTTCAGTGAAAACGTCTTCAACAGGTGAAATGTAAAGCGTGTGGTCTGCAGTATAAAATGAGTAACTATCATGTTTAATGTGAGATGGATTCCAGGCAGTTTTTTTTTCTCTGAAATGCAATACTCAGTGTTTTCTTAGGAGTAGTATAAGATTTTATATGTCCATCTTGTAACTATCACTCAAATATAAGTGAGACTTGATACAGAAAATACAAGGATAACTTTTTTTTATGGCACAACGGTGGAACATAATTTAAAAAGTTTTAAGAGCTTAAAGTGAACCTAATATGATGTTGGGCCAGAAATACTTAATAAGGAGCCAAACTTGGCTTAGAAGTTTCTTGGGTGATTTCTGATATTTTGCCTTGAAAACATTATAAACATTAGTCTGGAAAATTAGTTAAAAAAATGCAGTTTTTTTGTGCATATAAATTGCAAAGGCCCACGTGATGTGGACTGTTATAGTGTGCTTGATACGTTTGATGTTTATTTTCAGGCAAATTGTGGCACGTGGATTACTGGATGTGCTCCGGGAGTTCAGTGATAATGAAAATGAATTCATCAGCGTCATGGAAACGGTTGCCAGAATGTCTGAGGATGGAGGTTTGAATGGCTTCTGATTGTATTTGACTTTTTCAGAGTTGCTGAACTGTGCATAATATTGTGCATACAATGTGATGTTACAGAACCGACAGTGCGAGCAGAGCTGATGGAACAGGTACCAAACATTGCCATGTTCCTTCATGAAAATCGGCCTAATTTCCCAGAAGCCTTCTCACGGTATCTGGTGCCCATTGTGGTCCGGTATCTGACAGACCCTAATAACCAGGTGAGTTTTACTTTGAAAAACAAAACTGCCTGTTGTTTGAATTGTTTATCAGAATAGGAATTTATGACAAATATTAGGGATAAGTAGGGATGAGCTTAAAGGGGTTAAACTAGTCAATAACTTACGAAGGAGTACTTTTAAATACATGTACAAGAAAGAAATATATGCAACTATGTTTAATAAGTATATAATTATTATTACATTTCTCAAATAAAATTTTTAATTGTTATAATTATAAATACATTTAATTATAGAGAGAAAGAAAGAGAAATTAAGATTCAATATTTTTATGGAAACTGCTCTTTTGTCAGAGAAGGTTTTGGTTGCTGATTGCACGCCGGGCTTTAACTTTTACTTTCACTATTGCATCTCTTAATTCATCTCATTTCATCGTTTATTCTGAAATCTCTTTTGTAATAGTCACAGTAAGTTTCACAACAGTTATCAGAATGCTTGAGTAATGCTCCCATAACTATGCATACTCATTAGGCTTCTGTTTTTCAGTGAAAGCTGTTAATTTTGTGTAGTAATGTTTAGTCTATTGGTTTGTTAAATATGTCACATGTGTGGTGTCCAAATATCCTGCATATGATCAGTATTAGGTGTTGTATTGATCCTGGAGCCATATTCGGCGTTTCTGTAAAACCAGCTTATCATTGAGTCGTTCAGACAACCCGTTGAGTCAATTCTGTCTGTACATTTACCTGTAGGTGCGAAAGACGAGCCAGGCTGCTCTGCTGGTGCTACTGGAACAGGGTCTGATGAGTAAGGCAAATATGGAGGGAAAGGTCTGCCCTGTTCTTCTGGAGCTCACTGAACCCAGCAGTGACGATGACTACAAGATCGAAGCAGTTGCGGTGAGTCTAGAATGCTCTGCTGATTACTGGAGGTGGAAAATACTCGTCATAAAACTATGTAAGCCACAAGCATTCATTGGACCTGAAAGATAACAACTTGTTATAATTCCTGTCATATAACTTCATTCCATCTATGACGGAATGCTTATCTGTGTACAGTCTGCATGTTACTGTGCTACCGTGTTAATTGAGTTGAACTTTCATGTTTTGGTCTCTGGGTTGATGGTGAATAATGTTTTGTTGCAGATCATGTGCAAGCTGGTGACCATGTTGACTAAGGACACGGTGGAACACCTTTTATTGCTGCGCTTTTGTGAGCTCTGTAGTGACGTCAGACTATTTCAAGTCCGCAAGGTAATGATACTCTCTGTTTTATAGTAATTTTGTGGAAGAACTGTTTTTTGGAACATGTCTTTGTGGAACACGTTCATGATTGATGTGACGAACTGCATTGAAATGTGTGAAATGCATATGCTGAACATTCAATAATGGCAACAGAAATGGCTAAAAAAGTGGAATTACTTTTAAATTAGTGCAAATTTAATTAGTTTGTTCCTAATACAATAACACTAAATTATGAAATGCTGTTCAAAAGCTTGTGGTTAGTAAAATGTATTAATGTTTAAAAAAAAAAAAAAAAGAGACTCTTGCTTAATGCTACAGTTTACAGCTGTTTTCTATTTGAGTATATTTATTGCTGTGATTACAAAGCTGAATTTTTCTTCAGAAATCATTCCAATATGCTGATCCTTCAGAAATAATTTTAACTTGCTGACCCCAACTTTTGAATGGTAGTGTATTTCCTGTATTACCAAAGAATGGAAATACCAGCTCCATGCATTATTATAATATATTAGTATCATGAGACAGAGAAGTAACAATCCAAAGAACACAGTGGTCAGAAATGGCTTCCTAAAAGAAGAAGCATTGATGCAGTGAAGTTTTTTTTTACATGTACTTGTTTGCAACTGTTTTGTCATTCAAATAACTGCAGTATTAAAGCTCAGGCGTACACTGTGTAGAAGTTGTGAAGAATGTTAATCTACTTTTGCAACTCGTGCTGGGTGGGCAAGAAGCAATGTTGCTTGAGTTGCAACAGGCCTTTGTTTGCAACATAACAGAAGACTGAATTTGACCTCATTGCAGATGTCTTAACCTTGTATTACTCTTTTTTTTTTTCTCTCACCGTCAGGTTTGTGCTGCAAATTTTGGCGAGTTCTGTTCGATTGTTGGCCAGGAAGCCACGGAAAAACTTCTGGTTAGACTTTCTTCGTTCCTCTTGTGCTTGTATTAAGAACAATACTGCAGTCACTGCCAGAATGAATGCATTTAATTATATCTGAGCTCCAGACCCAGAAAACACCTTTCATCTTATGAAGCCTTAAAGTCTGTTTGTGTCTTTGTTCAGATTTTTGTTGACGCTACATGCAAATGTGTTAACCACCACACTCTCTTTGTCCTCCCCTCAGATGCCGAAGTTTTTCGACCTGTGCTCAGACAGTCTGTGGGGTATTCGGAAAGCATGTGCCGAGTGCTTCATGGTTGTTTCAAACTGCACTTCTCCGGAGGTGCGGCGTACTAAATTGTCCCCCTTGTTCATCAACCTCATTAGTGATCAGTCACGCTGGGTAAGAGCAAGGAAACACGCACACTAACACTGTGTTCTAACATGCTGTGACTCAGCATGTAATTTTTGCTCTCCCTTAAAGTGAACAGGGTTATTTGATGCTTAATGAGTAATTGAATAATGTGTTATAAGATTTTTGATCAGTTAGATTTCTGTTCACTACTACTATTTTTAGTTTTTTTTTAATTAATTTATTAAATAATGTGAATTGAATATATTCTCATTTCAGGTACGCCAGGCTGCGTTCCAGTCTCTAGGTCGTTTTATCTCCACGTTTGCCAACCCTTCAATCACAGGATTGCATTTCTGTGAGGATGGAACCCTCTGTGAGATAGCTAAAATCTACTCTGAGAGGTAAATGCACATTGTTTCTTTACTGTGACTGGGTTTGTATAGAAAAAGATATGTTATTAATTGAGTAGTTGTTGTAGTTGGATGTCAATCTTTATTAGAAAACATTTATGATTGATTCTTTTTTATTCAAAATTTGCGTTTGTTAGACAGAAGTTTAGTTTTCCCCCCCTCCCAAATAAATGCTGTTAATTTGGACTTTATATTTAAAAGAGAAAAAATTAGTAGCACACTCTTTTTCTAAAATTGATCATTAAGAACTTGATTAATTGATTAAATTAATTAAAAATATGTAAATATATTTCTTGATCAGCATATTAAAATGGTTTCTGTAGAATCCTGTGACACTGAAGACTGGATTAATAATGCTTTGGAATCACAGGAATAAATTACTATTTTTAGAATATAATGTATAATGAATAATAAAATGATGATATTGCCATTTTACTGTATTTTTCACAAAATGCAGTCTTTGTGAATGTAAGACACTTGTTTCAAAAACATTTTACATATCTTTGAGATAAGTTACTACTTATATTAACCTTTTATTTATTTATTTATTTATTTATTTATTTATTTTTATAAATTGTCTTTGTAGCCACGTCCAGGAAGTGGTCACCAGCAACTCCAGTAACAGCCGCAATGCCTCCATTGATGGTTCTCCAGGCTGTCTCATACAACCCCGTTCAGAGCAGCTACAGTCCACTTCAATTCTGACATGTTCGCCGTCACATTCGTCAGAAAGCAGTTCTTCTACCCAACCCAGAGAAGATGGCACCAGCCCATGCCACCCTGAATGCTTATTCCCTTTGTCCCACCAGCAGACGAATGAGTGCACAATGTTCAACTCCTTCAACTTCTGGAGAGCCCCACTACCTGACATCACTCAAGAGCTGGAACTCTTACGAGAAGAGAAAAGTGATGAGGTGATAGAGACACAAGATGAGACCTTAAGGGAGACAGAAGGTGAGGGAAAAGACAATGTGCCAAGTTTAGATTCACAAGGCCCAGCCACCAGCTCTCAGATCCAGAAAGTTTTGGACTGTCTTCAGCCTCATATGGATGATCCTGATGTGCAAGGTGATTGCAAAAAGAGCCCATGTTCTTTTGACAATTTCCACATAAGGACATAGTTATTCATTTGCCTGTATTCTTTCACTCGCAGTTCAAGTGAAGGTGTTGTCTGCTGCACTGAAAGCTTCCCAGCTAGAGAGTCAGACAGAAGATGCAGATGAGTCTGTGTCAGAGAGTAACGGTTCCACAGGCTCCCCGACGTCTGATGAGCTCAGTGCCATGAGTGAACTCTCACTGACAGATGCTCAGATCTCAGACTCACCCTCTAGTTCACCAGTGCTAGTAGATGACTCTGAACACAGCAGTGAGGTGAGAGGAGAGAAGAATCCTTCTTTTCAGTCTCTTAGGAAAAAGCATGAAAAAAGTTTTTTTTTTTTTTTTTTATAAACAGCTGCCGTGCCTTGGCAACTCCCAATCTGCATTTTTATATACATCTTTTTATGCAGATGTCATTAGTAGGAAGTGCTGGCACAGTAACTCTACAGTAGAGAATTGAATTATTAAGCAGTTATGTGTGTTGCACACAGGAGTCAGACCTAATAGAAAATGTGGAGGAGGACAAAGATTCAGACGCAGCAAAAACGTGTGAAGAGGAAAAGTCTAAAGTTCAGGTAATGTACTGCCCAAATATGTACGGTGACTTATAAAGCAGAATTTAAAAACACTTTTATGTCTTCACATAAAAATCTGCTAGGTTTCCACTGGCCTTGATTTTTGTGCCAGCTGTTCATTTGCAGCGATTAATTAATTATGACAAAAACATGTTGAATGTACAAAGAGACTATTTCAGACTGCTGGTAGTGGTTTATGAAATCTATGATGTTTAATAACAATCATTCTTTCTGTTATCTCAGAATGTAATTCCACAGCAGTTGCTGGATCAGTATCTGTCCATGACAGACCCCGCTCGAGCTCAGACCGTAGACACTGAGATCGCCAAACACTGTGCATTCAGCTTGCCAGGTGTCGCGCTAACGCTAGGCAGACAGAACTGGCACTGCCTCAAAGACACATATGAGACCCTCGCTACAGATGTACAGGTACAGTATATCATCCTCTCAATCTACAATGCTGATGTTATTTGTTGGAATAACAAAACAAACAAAAACTTTTAGTACAGTACTGTAACATTAACTGTAACACCACTTTATACTTGTTGCATAAACATGTGTATATATATCGGCGTTAACGTGAGACTCTTATCGTGCAATAAAAAAAATATTGCCCTTAATCTATTCATTTAAGTTGTGTTGGGAGCTGGGTCTATACTACACAAGCTAGGATGACTTTCACCCTGATATTTTAGCGTGGATGTACATCTAGCTGAATTGCACTGTAGCCCTATTCGGACGGGACGTATGTGTCTGTATGTGTGCATTGCTATAGTCATTCAGATTGATTACAATTAGTATAATCACAAATACCACAGTGAAGCTAAATGGCTAGTACAGTATAACCAGGTTAATGTGTGGTTACTTTAGTTCAACTATTATGTTTTTTATTGTGGTAAACGCATATTACAATAGCCAGTCTTAACAGTTTGCGTGATCTGGCTCTTTATTTGTATTTATTTATTTTATAAATCAAAATATATTAAACGTGTTTGTGTGGTAAGAGTATCTACGGCATATCGCGTTGGCCAAAAGACACAAGGAAACGCGCTGTGAAAAATAATATCACAGACATCGCATTCAGACTCTAGAATTATCACTGAGGTTGCGAGAGAAAAACACAGACATGGCGGCTTCGGACGGGATTAAAATCACCAAGTACTTCTGTGAAACAAAACACTCTCTAACGACCCCCTGTAAAACTAGTCCCGTCCAAATAGGGCTTTACTCTTAGTCATTATTTAGGTAGCACACATATTCTGATTGCCTTTTAAATGAACCATTTTAATCTAGATTTAAAAAATTGATCTATACCCACCCCTTATAAATTAACCAATATTTTCTCTGTACTGTATTATTATAGATTTCGAAAATGCAGAATAAAGACAAACAATAACAAAGTAAACACAGTAGCGTTAGTAGTTGCTAAGTGAAATACTATTGAATGTGTTACAGTGGAAGGTTCGGCGGACGCTGGCGTTCTCTATCCATGAGTTGGCAGTGATTCTGGGGGACCAGCTGACCGCGGCTGACCTGGTGCCCATATTTAACGGCTTCCTCAAAGATCTCGATGAGGTGCGGATAGGAGTCCTCAAACACCTGTATGATTTCTTGAAGGTGAGATTATGAAATTTCCTTACTTTAGAAGACAGACTATATGAGCATTTTATGCCAAGAATTTGGCATGAATTGATATTGAAAAAAAAGCCTTAATTATTAATAATTTTAATACAAAAAAAAAAGATTTAATTCTAAATGTTATGAGCATGACTGTCCCGCTGTATTATTTTAATAGGTTTTTTCTAACCTTGTTTTAGTTAGTTGCAACATTTCTTAATTTAAATTTTTGTAATTTTTCCTCTAGTATTTATATTTAATCTCTTTCAATTACTGAAAACCATTTTCAAGAATATAGTTTTACAGTGGCTCCAACAACACTGGCTCTAACAGATCTTCCTGTGTCGTCTTTTGTAGCTTCTTCATGCCGATAAGCGTCGGGAGTATCTGTATCAGATGCAGGAGTTCATGGTGACGGACAACAGCCGAAATTGGAGATTCCGCTATGAGCTAGCAGAGTACGTGTTACTTTGTTACATGCATCATTGACAAAGTAGCGTTTGCATCTCTCAAGTGTGATCTCACTCTTTTGTCTGTGTATTTAGGCAGCTCATCCTGATAATTGAGTTGTACAGCCACAATGATGTGTATGACTACCTCAGACAGATCGCACTTAACCTTTGCTCTGACAAAGTTTCAGAAGTGCGGTGGATCTCGTATAAACTGGTGAGTCATGCTGCCTTTAGCTTGTTGTCAAAAATAGCAACATTACAATGCCTTTCACTGTCTGTATTTTTTTAGTTTGTTCTGCTTTTAGTAACACCACTGGACTGTTTTTAACCAGGGCTTATAGGTTGTGTTCACCTGGTATTCCCATTAAGACGTGTATAGTGACAAGTTTTGTCTTGTGAATGTGTGTAGGTGGTGGAGATCTTGCACAAGTTGTATGCCTGTGAAGCTCACGATTTGGGTTTAAATTTCATTAATGAGCTCATTATGAGATTCTGCCACTGTCCCAAATGGGTTGGACGTCAAGCATTTGCTTTCATTTGCCAGGTAAAATTTGCATCTGCTTTTGTGTTATCCAGGATTCACACCATATATACATTATTTTATCTACCACTGCAGATTTATTTCACTTCTCATTTATAGATCTTATAATTTGAATGGGGTTAATTTCAAGTTTCATTTGGTATTTTGCATAGAACAGTTTTTTGAGGCACTGTGTGATTAATTAGTAAATCTCAAATTGATGCTATCAGAATAACAACTGGTGTGCAAATAACTTTAACCAGTCTGGGGTACGTTTCCCAAAGGCTTAGTTAGCCTACTATGGTTGCAAGTTCCGTCGTTACCAGCATAGTTCAACGATTCGGAGTTTCCCGAAAGCATAGTTCAAACGAACATTCGCAGTCAACGCCACAAACGATCGTGGTTTGAACTACAGCACTGGCCCTGTGGTTAGAAGCATAGTTTCTTGTTAGTAAGATATATGGGCTTTAATAAATATGCTCTTGGG
>JAUCNO010001758.1:21587064-21604083 GCA_032353835.1 Enteromius viviparus
ACAACCTATTAGTTCCACAGTAACTTCTTATTAGTTATGCAGTAAGTAAGATACAGTATTCTAAAGTGTTACCATTATTTGTCTCCTTTGTGTCTATCCGCAATCACCATAGCACCATTTCGGAGAAAATCCATACAACATATGCTGTTCTGTGTCAGCCATAGCACAAAGATGCAATGTTTTAGTTTAAATTAAGGTATAAGTATGTTTAAAAAAAAAACATATTGCAGTTGACAGAAGAGCATAGTTTTTGTTGAGTACATGTTCTCCAAAATAGTGATGCATAGAGACACAGAGGAGACAAATTATTAAATAAAGTTATTTTTATTTTCTGCGTGTTTAAGAATTCTCGTCGCTTCATAACATTCAGATGAACCACTGAATTGTATGCCTTTAAATTTATTTCCCAAAGCAGACACTTTTTAACTTAAAAAATAACATGCTGGGAGTGCATAGGTCTATATTGATGTTAACTAGAGTACCAAGGTGATTGTTTTTATTTTGTATACAGTACCAATACAGACAGTTTAGGTGTACAATACAGCGGTATCCAGTAAATGATGACAGATACACTTTTTCATTGAATATCATATACAGTACTTCCTGTATGACTTACATATGCCATATCCTGTAAAGATATAGTGCCATTCTGTCTTGATTTATTTTTCTGCATATCACATACATCTATTTTCATAGCCTATATGTAAGATGTATTAAGTAATGCATCCCTGGTGCATTTTCTCTATGTGGTCCAATTACACTAAACAGTTCAATGATATGACCACTAGAGGTCATCTGAAGGATGTAAGGGCAGGATGCTTTACTGAAATTATGTAGACAGTTTCCTGGAAAGAAGATGATTGACGGTTCACCTTGTTTTCACTGAATGATGTCTGCATTAGCACGCACCTTTCAGTTTTGGAAATATGTTTTACATCACACACATTATTCAAATGAGATACCTTTTATGAATCACAGACACAGTAATTGCGACACAGCAAACCAGATTATTATTTGTTGTTGGGTTTATGGGAAATGCACTATGCATATCAGACAACAAGGAAGTTCCTCTTTCCATATTATTAAGATGTAATTTGATTTATGACTATTGACCGTGCTTTCATATCTTGATGAAACCTTGACCATATAATTATTTTCTTTAAAATGTCTCCTGTACAAACAGGTACATGGGCTGATCTAATGCAAATTCTGGTGTCAGCTAGATTTTTTATTTATTTATTTTTTTTAATCAGTCTGAAGGCACCACATGAGAACTGTTGTCAGTTTGGCCTCCAAGTGACAAGTGGTGCCCTCAAACTAAATGGAGTGTGAGTGCAAACAGAAAAGCACATCTATTCTCATTATTCTACACACAGTGCATTTGTGATTTTGGAGGTTTCAGTGTCCAGGCAAGGACATGTAGGGACATAAAGAAGATAAAGTATCTCCTTGGTTAACAATGCACAGCTGGCGGGGGGCTCACCTTCCAAACACACATATGTTTTCAGACAGATGATTAATGTTTGCTGCATATTGCTTCTAAAAATACACATGCTTACTAATGCTTTTCTTTAAACCCCTGTGTAATGAAGTAGGTTTTTATCGCTAGACATGCTAACGTATGATATGAATGTTTTTAATACACCTCAATAATGCAAACATTACTTTTTTACATTTGGATTGTGACTGTCAAGTCAACCACAAGAGTGTCATCATATTAATAATATAGTATATTTTTTTATTCTGAACTTTACTCCAGTTATAAGACCATCATGTGACCATTTTGAATTATTGAGTGAGACCAAAACATCATCTAAATAATGAATGAAGGGGGTGTAACAAAGCTGGGTAATAGAGAGTTGGAGGGACAGACTGAAGCAACAGGGGAAATCCCTCATGGGATGAGTAACATTTATCATCAATTTTACAGCTTAATTGAGGTATGAGAAAGAGAGAACCACCACGTTCAGCACGTGAACACAGGTAGAGGATATTCCCATATTAGCCTTAGTTACATGCAACACAATCTATATCGTAATATCGATCTACATTTATGCGCCAATCTCGCCTGAGGAAATTTTCTTCCTCAAGATATCAGGGTAAAATGTATATATATACATATATAGCATATATAACTTTAAGAGAAAATAAATAACACCAGTATATGAAAATGTCTGTATTTTGAATGGGTATGGCTCAACTTTATTTGCTTTGAGGTAATGACCTTCTTAAACGCAAAGCGCATGCGCATAATAGATGTACCGCGTGCGCGTGAAAGAGGTAGGTCAGTTCTTTGTATGTCAGAATGACTTTGAGAGATAAAGTAGAATTCCTGCTAATACCGAAACATTTGTGTGGTGTCGTGACTCATGACTCGTGAGACACTTTATACTCTCTCCAGGATGAAACATTAGCCTAAACTTTCGACACGAGTTTGTGACTAAACTGCAGGTGATGCTAGCAGCGAAGGGCTTTATTATTAAAAAAAATTCTTTAATGTATAGGTTATGCATGCAAAATAATTGATAATTGAAATGTCATCAAACTGTAAAATGTCATTAATTACAAAAAGCAAACAAACAAACAAAAAACATTTCTTTAATTTTAAGCAAGACACCCAATTGCAGTTCAGAAAGAGAATTAAGTGTTTATTCAGCAAGGATTCAGTGAATTCATATTCAGTGAACAATTCATTAAATTAACATTTTCATAGTCTGTGAATCAGACTTTACTGGTATTGTTTGTGTTGTGTTAATTTTTAATACTAGGCTAATTGTTGTTTGGCTTTAGTCACCACCTGCTTAGGCCATTATTTGTGATTACATTACAAAGTCTCTTTTATTTACGTTATAATGAGTCAGACATTACTGAAAATAGTGATATCTGAGTGTGTTATTTATTATATGATTACTAATATGTTGTGGAGACAACAGTCATCTGATATTTTCCCATGTAGATTGCCAGTGAGCTGAAACTGTCCTCCATACTGAAATGAAACTTTTTGTTTCTTTTTTTCATTGTTAGACAGTGCTATTACTGGTTTACACTGACCAGTACAACTTTACAAGTTTTCCGCTATGTTTTTAAGCATCTACACAAATGTCCTTTTTGTCTTAACAATATATTTGCAGTATATAAATTACAATAAATTCACATATATATTTGCATAAATTGGACATTTATAGATCAAATGTGATTTCTCATTTTAAAAAATCATTTCACTTTATACATTAATGTAAGTTCAAGAGAGAGCTCATGCAGCATTACAAGCTGGCTTGCTGATGGTTTCAAGAATGTGGGGTCCAGCTGTACAGGGCAGTGCCTCACTGTTTGGTCTTTCATTGGTAGTTGTCATGTTTTTTCTGCTTATTTTCATGAAGTTGACCTCTGTTTTGGAGCCAGTGAAACTGAAAGATGACTGGTCACTTTGTTCTCATTGATGCATCACTGCAAACCCTTAAGAAATATTATTGCAGTTTAAACAGTGGCTCATGGCACTGCTGCCATACATTGATATAAAGTATACCTGTAGTGCAATGTAAGTTGCATCACCTGGGTAACCAAATGTTCTCAAAAATAACAAAACAGAATTGCATACCAGTTTTAAAAGTGCATTCAAAACCCATACTCTCAAAAAAAGGCACAAAGCTGTTATTTGGGTTGTACATTTTTACTACCGTAAACTGTACCTAAAGTGTACATATTAGTGGTTTGTGAAAGGGTGCTGCCTCAGCAACAGTTCTGTATGTTTTTTTTCTGAGAATGTGGAAATTTTACCTCTCACCTTGGCGTTGCAAAGTACAACCACAACCAAAAAAAAGTTGCAGAAAATGTGAGACGGATAGTTGTAAGTTGCGTCCAATGAAATGAGATTTCCAGTGTAAATGCTGGAGACTCGTAAGTAACCATAATCCCCAAATTAGTAAGTGTCAGCTTTCTTTGATTTAACCTGCAATCACCTCAAATATCGTCTAGTCTGCATACTAAAGTTACCGCAGTAATCAGGATTGCGTGAAAGTACAAATCGAGCCACGCTCAGGTTATAGGGGTCAGTTTCTTTCACTTTCTGCCTGTTGTAGATGTAATCAGTCTTACCCAGCTTTAACTTGCTAGTAAAGTTTTCCAGCCGCAGAGCTAGAGAGATCTGAACGGTCTAAACAGTGCAAGACTAGAACAAAATGGCTGGTCATTAAATGTTTATAACCATGTCTCTCTCCATACCCTGTTTGACCTTACCATGCAACTGACCAGTTAAGTATATATGAGGCCGAGGGTATCTCCAGGGTATTAAGGCCATTGCCGGCTTTGTGTGATTTTTCTTTCCCCAATCTCCTAATTGGTCCTATCAGGGGTTATCAGCGTAGTGTCAGGTTCTAGAGATAAAAGCAGATAAAATTAAGACACATCATTAGGCACCTATAGTCTGGGCTGCGGTGTGACCGGTGTAACTGCTGAGGAGTTGTTCATATTTTTTTGTATGTTTAATTGTTTTTGTTTATTTTGAAATACAATTAAATTATGTAAAATGCAAAGTGTAGCATTCCAAAAGAAAAAGGATTTGTTTCACAGTTTCCTTCGCTAGTTTGACCATTTGCATAAACTATTTGCTTAAATTAACATATAAGAAAATATATGATTTAACAATTTTATTGCTTTACCTGGAAACCGCATGTTCGCACGTACAGTACCTTAGAATACACCGAACTATATTTTTATAATGACACAAATATTGCGATATCATACTTCAGTAATGACACCACTCAAATGACAGTCATATAATACCTAGCATTCCTCTTACATAACCACAAAACACTAACAGCATTCTCTTACATACTATATACATAGTTCAGTATTTGGTTACTTTGCTGTCTCACTGCTCAATATTTTAGTGTCTCAACTGGACTCTAACCTCATGAGGAGTACTTCTTATGACTGCCTGTCAAACGACTGAAATCAATCATGTCTTGAAATAAATGTACAGGCAAAGCAATAAGAACAAAAGGCTGATACAATGCAATTTAAACGGTGAGCGTGTATTCGTATACATAATTCGTTCCAAATTTGGGTTCTCTTGTGCAAATATTTTGATCTTCTGTAAAATTTGATATTTTTTTAAGCTTTAAAGGTTATTTCACACAAAAAAGAAAATTAGCCCATGTACGACTCGCCCTCAAGGCATTTATACATTTATATTTAATCATTTAGCAGACACTTTTATCCAAAGCGACTTACAAATGAGAACAAACTGTGTATGCTGTTCTGTGTCAGCTGCAACACAAGGATGCATTTTCTATGTGTATTTACACTTCGACTTGAACAAAAATAGTGTATCCTTGTGGCGTGGCTCACACAGAAGAGCCTACATAGTTTGTGTCCAGCGGATCCTCTCCAAAATGCCATTATGGAAACCGTGACAGATGACAGAATATCTTAAATTGTGTTCCGAAGACAAACAAAGCTTAAATGGGTTTGGAAGAACATGGGGGTAAGTGATAAATGACAACATTTTCATTTTTGGGTGAAGTAACCCTGCAGAGTTTCTCAAATCTTATCCTGGAGGTCCAATGATGATGAAAGTAAGGAAAGACATTGAAATTACTGAGGAATGGCCAAATTGAAACGGCTGCTGCATCTGCGTACTTTACATACAAACTATACCAACCTGGTCCACATAGACTGTGAGCTTTAATGCATGCACACACACACAAACAAAATCTCTTTAAAGATTAATGTGCTCTCATTGTGGATCTTGCACTGTTTAGTCTCCACAGGTCGTGCCAACAAATCATGGTTGCTCTCTCACCTGTCTCAGGGACCTGAGATGAACTTTAACCTCTCTAATACTGCATTAAAATTTAATGAACATAATAATCATACCACATGATCATGCAATAAGAATGTATTTGTCCTTGTCAAATCACACAAAGCTGGAGCCAATAAATTTAATATATATTTAATAAAAGGCACTCAGAATATCATGAATAAAATATAGTGCTTAAACAATCAAAATATACAGCCATAGCATACATTCATGAGATGCTAAATGCCATAATGACCACATAACACTGGCATTATCACCTTTGTCAGTGGGATAATTGTAAAAAAAAATCAAAATAGAATTCTCAAGAATTTCTGAACAATGACTTTCAATATTACTATTGACATTACACCATACTATGACATAAAATGCATGCACAAGGGAATATACTTAAGATTTTCCATTGACGCAATGGAGGGATAATTTTTAATATTATTTTTCTACCTCTAGTCAAACCACAGTCATTTTTTTTTAAATCAAATAATTTAACCTTTGTTTTCATGCATCTTTTAAAATTGACAACAGCATGATAAAAAGCATTTCAAGATCTCTATTGAGGTTATACATTAAGTGTCTGAAAAATGCAACGTTACCTGCTGGCATAAGTTCTTTTCAAGCTTTTTGGAAAACTTATTTTAGCTTCCCTGAAAAGTGCTGTATTGCTTTGTTTTAATCAGTGCTTCGGAAACATTTGTTCTCTATTTTCTTTCTCAACTTTGATTTTACAAAAACATGCAAATGTGCAATATGTTTTAATGCAAATAAAGCATGAAATATTCTCTCATAAATGGGAATACCTGCAATAAACAACATAGCATAGTGAATTTACTGAAAATAAAAAAAATGATGTCATGTGATGAGCATAACACATCTTATTCCAAAGAGAGAAACTGGAAAAACAATAATAAATGATAAGTGAAACAAAACATATCATCTATGACAATCATGGGCAAAGACACGTGTGCACTTATTGCATGACAAAAACTTGTAATGTGTAATTCCTTTCATGCTTATGAATGTTACTAATATGCTTGAAAGATAATAATTCCTCCTGTTCTGTTTATAAGATAAATCCACGAGAAATGTCCTGATGTTGCGAACATTTACAAGTAAGTCTTTAGGCTGGATTAGATGATATATTTGCTGCAATCTTTTCTGTCTTTTGCTGTAGCTGATCATTAATTGGTTTCACTGTACAGTACATGCACTGCGTGCTCTCTGCCTTCATTGGCTTTTCAAGTCAGCATAAATTAGCATGGAAATATGCTTCTAAATAACACTTATTACTTCCACCAACAGAACTAGTCCAAATTAAAGCTTTTTTAATACAGTATGTGCTCCTTTGTTTTCATATAAATCCATGCTTTAAAATCTTGTGCGTTTTACAGCCATACATATCCATGTGCATAACAGGTAAGGCTGATAGTAGGCCAATGAAGCCTGTAGGTAAAGAAGTGCTTTGTATCCTACTAGCTAGTCAGAACTTTTTATATACATTCGGTCAAACAAGAGATATGATGTAAAACTACTAAATGAAATTGCCAAGCAAAGGTGTGTACCAAACTCAGTACAGACTGATGAATAAAAAGAAGCAAAATCTCCCCCTAAAGATAGTGGTCTGGTGTCTCATTCTGTGTGTATGTTGACAAGAATAGAAACACCAGAAGAAAATGTGGGACGAGCAGCAAGCAGATGCTGACACAGCACGGCGGGTCATCCAAATATAACATACTTGCATGCGTAGGATACTGTATTTAAATTCCAAACAGGCCTGATTATGTATGACAACTACCAGGGCTGTTAGAGGAGACATTCAGTGACATTGAAAGATGGATAACAGTTTGGCATAAGCTTTTTCTCTCACAAGCAGCAGGGACAAAAGGTGATGTCAGTGCAAAACTCTAAAGGAACGACAACATCAGCAAAAGGTGGTGCCGGGTGGATGCTCAGAGTGCAGATTCATGATTCCTCGGCATTAATTTGAGGGACTCTACAACACAGGCACTTAATCGCGATTAATTAAATGCTTGTTTTGACCTCAGTCAAACGCAGCCGTTTGCCTCGCAAATGATGACATGAGTACTTTTTTTTGTCTTCCCGAGTTTCATATTCCTTTTTCGGTTCAGTTTGTATTACGGTAAGCCTTAAAGGGATGTTCCTTACAATATTTTCTGCTTCCTTTTAGTAGATAGCGCTTCTGAGGTTTTATAGTCATCCATCAAATGTGTTTTTAGCAGCCTTTGGCTAAAACAGTGTCCTGTTTGAGGTCTCCGCACATTCTGCAAAGGTACTGTTGGTATATGCATAGCATTAGGTACATATTGTAGAACTCTTAATTAAGCAGTTGTCAAACCATAAAACCGAGTGTTTTTTAAGTGCATTGTTGTACAGTCATTATTGCTAGTCGTGCGAAATATACCAGTCCTTTATGGAATGCCATTTTTCCCCGTCTGCCAATTCCCATTGCTCTTGTCCAGCGAGTAATTGCTTTCATACTTCTCTTCAGAACTGCTTTTCTGATTTGCAGCTGCCTCAGCAGCAGCTTCAATCATCTGCTTCTCCGCCTGCTCCGTTTCACGATGGTAGAAGTAGTTGAAGTTGGAAACGATGACAGGAACGGGAAGTGCAATGGTCAGCACGCCAGCGATGGCACAGAGGATCCCAACCATCTTTCCCCCCAAAGTGATAGGGCACATGTCGCCGTAGCCGACCGTCGTCATTGTGACCACAGCCCACCAGAATCCTTCCGGGATGCTCACGAAGTGAGTATCAGGTTCGTCAACCTCAGCAAAGTAAATGGCACTGGAGAAGAGGATGACGCCTATGAAGAGGAAGAAAATAAGCAAACCCAACTCCCTCATGCTGGCCTTCAGGGTTTGGCCTAGAATCTGGAGGCCCTTGGAATGGCGGGACAGCTTGAAAATCCTGAAGACGCGCACTAATCGGATGACACGTAGTGTGGCCAGTGACATGTTCTGGTTGGCGGTGGGGTCTTCATCGTGGGCGGCCATCAATTCTGTTATGACTGTTATGAAGTAGGGCATAATCGACACAATGTCAATGACATTCATGATATTGCTGAAAAACTCGCTCTTGCTGGGGCACACGGCGAAACGTACTCCAAGCTCAAAACAGAACCAAATTATACAGATGGTCTCCACCACAAAGAAAGGGTCAGTAAAAGCAGAAAGCACAGCTTTCGGATGAGGAGTGGGGGAGAGAAGTGTGCCATTGGCGTCTCGGGTTAAGTTGACAAATGAAGGCATAAATTCACGCTCATCCCGGAATTCTGGGAGTGTCTCCAGGCAGAAGATACAAATAGATATAGTGATGACAAAAACAGACACTAAGGCCACTGACCTGGCAGCACTGGAGCTCTCTGGGTACTCGAAGAGCAGCCAAAATTGACGGTGAAGCTCACTGGTTGGGAGTTGAGGCTCAGGGTCTTTGATGAAACCTTCATCCTCCTTGAACTGTTCCATGACCTCATGTCCCAGTCGATAGAACACTATCTCATCCGCAAACACATCCAATGGCACGTTCGCTGGCCTCCGAATCTTACCTCCGGACTGATAAAAATACAAGATTCCATCGAAGCTGGGGCGGTTGCGATCAAAGAAATACTCATTCCTCATGGGGTCAAAGTAGTCAATCCTTCTCATAGGGTCTCCCAGCAAGGTATCTGGGAACTTATTCAACGTTTTAAGGGTTGTCTCGTACATCATCCCTGAGACATTAATAACCACTTTTTGTTCACCTTCCTCAAATTTCTCCTTTTCCGCAAAGTAGTCCTCGCAGCAATCCTTGGCTACTTTTCCTAGGAGAGCTTCATTGGGACTGCCCTCGCTGCTCATCAGAACCTTCCAGTTGGAGATCAGGCTGTTGCAGCTTGATGTTCCTTTCTTGCTCAGTGTTGGTGGAGAGGCTGGCAAGCGCCTCGGCTGTCTTCCTCTCTGAGGTGAGTGTGTGGGTGAGTTTATGCCACGGGTCCCCTGGTTTGGTTCCGGGGCATCTGAGGTGGGTGAGGTTGGATATCCAGAGTCACTCGGGTCTCCCAGGTTGATTCCGATGTCATCCAGGTTCTCAAAGTTGACTAGAGGAACCTCCATGGCCTCCCTCCCCTCCCTGGGGCTGATCACAGGCTCCTAACCCAGGATGAAATGACAGACGGGCAACCAAAAGCACAGGCCAGCCCACTCTGCACTGCAAAGTGCAAAGAGATCAGAGAAGATTCAGGCTGGTTCTGTAGCACGGAGCCCAATCCCAAGATACTGTCACCTGATCTGCAGATAAAAACAAAGGGAACAAAACAGTTGTGTTACTGCATGGAAGGTAAGGTTGCACCTTGAGCAATTAAAGCAGTTTAAAGTAATATAAACTCTGCCACAAGACAATGAAAAAGGAACAAACAGAGATTTTATTTTTAAGCTCAATTGTTTTACCCAAAGAACAAAATGCAGACTAACACGATGCCCACAATTGCAGTCCATTCAAAATTAAAATTGTTATTATTTATTTAACCCTTTGCTGTTTCAAATTTATGACCTCCATTTCAATGCTTTCAAAACTACTAGTAAGATATAAGGAAAAATTTGCTATATTCCAATTAATCTGATTCTGTATGACAGCTTTGTACAAAGAAAAAACTGACATTTAGCAGTGAATCTAAAAGTCTTATGTTTTAACAAATCATTCGAAACTGTCTTGCTAGCTAAATCAGCCAATTCACTCAAAATATTTAACCTTAAATGGGACAAGATGAGAATGAATCCAGCCAATGCCTCCATCTCTGATTTTCTTACAAACTCATGTCATTGTTTTCAGTGAATAGTACGTAAAGTGACATTTCTGATAATTATTAAGTTATACAAGCTTGGTATGGTCAATATCCTATAAGGATATGTATTACAGCTAACAGACTGCATTTAGTTTCTCCTTGAAAACTCCTTGAATATGCCTAAACAAACATAAATAATGCATTCAAATGCAACATGTTTTCCTGTCCTCTCTATTTACTGCCAAGTGTGCTTGAGAGATGAGAACTGCACTTCATCATCATTTGTCACTTTTGGCCTCTTGTAGCGACACACACACATTTTAATTCACATCTTCTGTGTTGTAGTACAAGCATTTACATCAATAGAGCTGTGCTGTTGCATTGCATATGGATTTAATAATGCTCAATAAAGTTCAAAAATGAATTACTGACACATTTAGCATGATTTTTGGGAGATAGTCAGGAAGTATTAAAAGATTAAATCTTCCAGAACCAAAAAACATAATGTTTTATGTGTGATATTAGTTTAACTCTTTCTGTCAGCATCTGTGACAAAACAATTCCAACAGAAAGTAATTTTGACTTATTCAGTTCTTACAAGCAATCCAAAAATTCTCGGTTTATTTATTATTATTATTATTGTTAATAATATTATTATTTAACAAAAGTTGCAGATAGATTGAATGGTTTCCAAAATCTAGTACTTAAAGCTGGTTCAGTTTATCCGTGGGACTATACTTAACCAGGTAGATTAACGTCTAGTTATCTGTTACGGTTGTAATTCCTTTACAACTGTAACAGATTACATCAGTATATGCTACTCTGAGCTTTGAACTTATGGACTTACACCAAATATGTTTTGGGTTTTAAATTGCACAGTTAATGTAAGTAATTACACTAATTCTGTGCTACACTTGTTTAGAAATTATTCGATTGCAATGCTCCATTAATTTCCATTTTATATATGTTGCATTGTTTTTGTAGCACGCGACTGTTGCAGCCAAATAGTTTATTAGGCATGTCTGTGCAAATGATGGGTGTTTAAAATTTTAAATGATTGTTTTTTATAATTAATATTTATTACAGTTCAATTTATGCAAATTTACTATGCTTACATTATTTAAACAAATCGGAAAAGACTATATTCTTAGCAACAGTACAATATTACAGTAAAAGTATTTTGAATTTTTTTTGTACAATCTGATGGCTTATTGTTAATGTCTGTGTTAATCAACATCATCTGTGACAGTTTAAGATTGAATATTCTCTTCATATACACATTTAGTGCTCTTTATCAACAAATCCAGCTAAAGCAGCTTATAGTTTCCAGTGCTGTTTCTCTCTGGGTTAAAGGTGCAGGTCAAAGGTCCAGTTCAGGCCTCTTATCTACAGCGTTCTATTTACAAGAGAGTTTAATGGAGACAGGTAACCATAACCTGAACAGAGGATTTAAACAGCTACCCCTCGTACCACTTGACACCATAGAACCCACAGCCGCCAAAAAGAAAAGCTTCTGGCTCCATGACAGCGTGCGTTGCTGCACTGGAAGGTAACGCACACCTCTCACCTTCGCTCCGCGTTATATTCCATTGACCCTATTAGTATACAGCAGGGCCTATCTTTTCCATTGTCAGAGGAGTATTGTTGGATGGGTGGGTTACACGGGCATTCTGTTTCATGTGGCCACATTTTTTACAGCATTTTTTTTCGTTTAAACAGTGTTTATTAAGGAAAAGTTGAGCAGTTCCCAAGGAAAACTAATCGCATCATAATGTTTAAATTGTTAAATACCCAGCTGTGCTGGCCATATGATTCTGTACAATATCTACATAACTTAAAGTGACAGTTGAATAGTTTTCCCAAAAATAATAGATGAATCCTTATATTGTTCCATATGTGTTTGTCAAGTCAAGTCAAGTCACTTTTATTGTTTGCATTTTTTTGTTTAAACCCCAACTGTCTTCAAAATATATTCTACATAAGAAAAAATAAAGTGTTTTGGCTAACTTTAAAGTGAATTGGATAATCTGAATTTCCATTTGCGTGAACTATCCCTTTACATATATTCTATTTAAAATAAGATTTTTTTTAGAAGAATAGAATAATTTATATATAGAATTTTGCATCTCTATTTTAAGTCTTCTCTTCTCAGAAAGACTTGTGTTACACAACTGTAATTTTTTACACTGCCTTTGTTAACTGTATCCCATGCACTCTGCACCTTTTGTTTATTTATTATTTATTGAACTTCTTTATATTTATTTATTTCCTACATTATTCAACTGTAACTGCAACGACCTTGTGAAAGAAAAGGAAACTAACCTCATTATGCCTGTTCAATGACGGTAAGAAGCTTGACTTATCTGCTATATGTGCTAAGTATGCTAAGTGACTATAAACTCTACACCTAAAAGTTAAGGAAGTTTTTAATGTAATTTGTTTTACATTTAGCATATTATATCCAATTTTTTTACTATCAATTTCTGACACTTTTTTTTTGTGTGTGTTATTGTCTTAACTGCAGGGTTTACAGATCCACAGTTATGTAGCGAGGGCAGGATGGTAAAGGTTACAAGTGACAGAAGCTTCCGTCCTTATCCTGCAGTGCTTCGTCTGGGGAAAATGCTGAAGATGTGAAAATGCACCACAGACAGAGATGACATCTATATCCTTTAGCTGTGTGTGTGTGTGTGTTTGTTCGCGTGTGTCTAGAAGATTGATCACCAACGTGTGGGAAAGTTTCCCTACATGCATCAAGTACAAAGCCATTGTTATACCATTGTATCAAACACCTTAGGGGCAGGACACTACCATGTGCACGTGTTAAGACAAGTCTTGTACTGTATGTGCTAGATTGTGTGCATAACTCTGTGAAAATGTGGTTTCATATATCTGAGTCAGCACAAACCATTCCTCTGGCTTGAATCGCAGAAATATAATTAGACAAAGCACAGAAAGTCTAACAACTGTGGAAAACTGTGGAATTTTTATATGTTTTTTGTCTATAGAATGGAGGTCCATGGTCAAAGCCATTCTTTAAAATATCTCTTACGTTCCATGAAAGACATGCCAAGAGTGAATAAATAATGCCAGAATCTTCATTATTGGGTAATTATCTCTTTAAATTGAAAATGTATAACTTCTGTGCTACTACGAATCAGGTAATATATCTAACCAAAAATGACCCTTTATCCCTCAAAAATATTTAAAGAAACTGAAATTGAGAAAATAGTGATTATAATGATTCACATAATTCCAAGATGTACTAACACCGATATTTGAAATTGCACCAATGCCCACATACATAGACATAAATTCTATTCTATTCTATTCTATTCTATTCTATTCTATTCTATTCTATTCTATTCCAAAAGTCAATATCCTATCATGACAGAATTTTCATTCATGAGTAATAATCTCTCTAAATTGAAAATGATGTTACTATGATTCAGGTATAGTATATATCTGATAAAGGGTCACTATCCCTTTAAAATGTTTGAAGAAATTGAGATTGAGAATGCAGTCATCATAATAAAGCACATTCAAAGAGGTACTAACACAGATATTTAAAACTGCACCAATGCCCACATACAAATACTAGTCATATATTCTATTCTATTCTATTCTATTCTATTCTATTCTATTCTATTCTATTCTATTCTATTCTATTCTATTCTTCCAAAAATCAATATCATATCAAACAACAAACTATTGCTAATGTTTATCTCACTCCTCATTTCTTAAAGCTAAATACAGCCAGAACTAAATACATTATTTCAGAACATCACGGCTTGCCGGAGAGCACAAATAACAGCATCTTACTTTATCTTTATGAACTTCTGTAACAGCTCCATTCTCGTCCAATAAATTCATTTAGATCCAAGTCTTACTTTCTTAGATCCTTTTAAAACCAGCTTCCAAAAGACAGAATTCACATGCTTAAGCCCATCTATCAAACCAAACACAGACAAACGCTAAATGAAATACCCACCAGGGAAAACCTCTGGAGCAGGACGGTCCTTCTGTGAGCGCTGTGATCCAGGAAGACTGGAGCTCCTCTTTTCGCCTCTGTCCCTCTCTAGCCTGGCATTACAATCAGATTTCTGCACACCCTTGTGTTCTGTTTAAGCTCTCTCTCTTTCAGTAATCTTATGCCTCCTGAGTAACTTGAGACCCACGACTGCCATCAGGGAGATGCACGCGCTCACACACACACACACACACACATGCACACCTTACCTTTCGCATCTGGCTTGGCTTTTTAAACCTTAGACCGGGTTCTTCTTTCTGTGTGCGTCTCTGTGGCTTTCTGTCTGTCTCAGGTGCTGAAGTGTTGGGGTGTTAGAGAAGGACCCCACAACGCCAGAGCAGAAAAGAGCTCTGTGGGGCAAACAGCGCTGAGTAAAGGACGGCAGGACCTGAGCTCCTGCCGAGTAAGCAAACAGAGCAACATCTCCAGAGCACGAGAGCGCACACACACATACACACACTCACAGACTTACAATTACTCTCACTCACACTTGCAAGTTGCGCAGACATATGCAGTTACACAGACACTAATCTATGTTTGGAGTAGCTTACTATTAATACTAGAATATATTGGATATTGAATATTAATAGTTGGAAGACAAACATGAAATGTTGAAATTGTGAACTTCGTGCATAGGGTAGTGCTTTTAAATGGCACTCACGTCATGTGTCGAATGTCATGCTGGCATAGAGAGAAATGAAAAAGTTATTGACTTTAAAGCAAATAAATTGTGTTAATTTGTAAAAAATTCATACTTCAGATGATATTTGTAGAGATATCAAGTAGGATTATACCATATATCGTGTTTGTTTTATTTTATGTATATTGTATTCCTCAATGCAATGTGCTTTTAAAAATCGCTATGACTTTTGAAAGTAGTCTCATGCTCACCAAGATACATTAAAAATACAGTAATAATTGTAAAATATTTGTATAATTTTAATGTAATTGAAAAATATTTAAAAATACCTGTTTTCTATCTTATTATATTTTTATTCCTTTGATGCAAAGCTGAATTTTAAGTATCTTTATTCCACATTATCCTTCAGAAATTATTCTAATATGCTGATTTGCTGCTCAAGAAACATTTCTTCTTATTATCAATGAAACCATTTCTGCTGCTTAATACTTTTTTTTTTTTTAGGATTCACTGATAAATAGAAAGTTCAAAAAAGCATTTATTTGAAATTGAACTCATTTGTTAAATTATAAAAGTATTTTTTTTTTTCGCTTTTTTTTTTTACTTTTAAATTATTACTATTATTTTGAACAGTATTCTAATTTAGTTTCCTAAACGAGAAATATTTACCTAAATGCACCGTTTTTCTTCAGGATTCTTTGATAAATATATAACTCAAAACAATAACTTAATTGAGTATTATTTTATTTTATTTTTTTAATGACCGCAGATTTATAAATGGTAATGTATAACTGGAGTAAAAATGCAAAAAATTCCACTCACTGAATTGAACCTAAATGTAAAAGGTCATGTGACACAATTATTGTGGAATAAAGCTTTTTTTTCACTTACAACAAGCAGTATACAGTATATAGTGTTCTGTAAGAAGTAAGCTATATTCTTAGCTGAACACTGCCACACTATTTGTATAATGCACACATCACATATGTTCCAGCCTGTTTCCATCATATCAGCTCATGGGACCTGAATTGGCATCAATGTCAAACACATAAGCACACATACTTTAACTTGTATAGAAACGCACACAAATCACATCACATTCATCTCGGGCTCCTTCCTCCCCCATCAGCTCAAGGGACCTGACTCGGCACCCAGTATCGCTGTCAAACACACACACACGCTCTCGCACACATACACACACAAACATCTGCAGCAGTGCTCAGCAGCGATTCAGCTACACGGCGTAGTCCAGAACTTTAAACTGCTTATACAGGAGATCCAGTGCAATTCTGTTTAGGGTCCAGAGGCAGACGTGAAAGGGGCCATTCATCAACTCTTCTTTTAGCCTCTTGCTGATGTCTGGCAACTGCAAATGAGACATACAAAAAGTTAAGAAGGTATCTAAGTGCTGCAGGACACTGATTTGGTTCCAGAGAATCTGTGCATCTCTATAAATGTTCAGCAGGGCCTGAGTAAGGGTTTTGAGTAGGTCGCAAAAGTGCTGAATGATCCACTGTGGAACTCAAACAAAAGGTGAGGAGAAGTTGAATGTCACCCAATTATTGATTGACGGAGGGCCACAAGACATTGGTAGCCGAAGTGTTGGCTGTATCAGTTGATTGGATATGTGCTAACCCATCATACTTTGGGTATGATGGGTTAGCACATCATACCCAAGGGCAGTCGTGGCCTAATGGATAGAGAGTCGGACCTGTAACCCAAAGGTCGTGGGTTCGAGTCCCAGGTCCGGCAGG
>JAUCNO010001758.1:21604183-21622853 GCA_032353835.1 Enteromius viviparus
TGGATGGGTTAAATGCAGAGCACAAATTCCTAGTATGGGAAACCATACCTGGCCACTAGTCACGTCCTTTCCTTTTCCTTTCCTTTCCTTTGAACAACGTGAATTCATGTCATGCTTTAGTTTCAGAGACGAGACATCCACGGATCGTTCATGAACCGCCATGCATGCTGCACATAACAATGGTTGGCTTTTCACACTGTGTGAGAGTTCCTGCACAGGTTTTTTGCATACGTAACAGGGTTTCAGCTAATTGGGAGTGTTCCTTGAACTTATTCTCAAAGTTATGAACAAAGTTATGAAGTATACATCATTCATTGAACGTTTCTTTCTTAAAACTCTTAGGCCTTAATTTTGTTAAACTATATTACTTGTTTCTCATTTTCGAAGAAAACAAAAAAATAATATTCTCATGATGTTTGCAAAATGATAGAATGGAATCTTCCCTTAACATTCTCGTAACCAATGAAAAACCCCACTAAAGCTGATGATACACTGGGCAAATTTTGGAGCAAACAGGTAAGACACAGGGCCCAAGACTGATCTGAATTATTCAGATAGAAAATTGTTACCCATTATCAATTGAAAAGTGCACAAGCAACATTTCTCAAAAAAAGTTACCCGTCAAAATTAACATCAAGACTTTAAAATGCTGATGCTTTGAATGTACAGAGAACATTCCGAAAAAAACATTTTGGGAACCTAATGGCAATGTTAATGGGACTAGTCTGTTTTTACAAAATACACTAATTAAAAATTGTGTTTTATAAACTTTTTTTTAAATGCATGTTTTAAATAGTTGCTGATCTGATTAGCCTAATTTTCAATTTTTTTTTTTATTATAATAATATTTCACAATTTCAACTGTATTTTTGATTGATGAAAGTAACCTTGGTGATTTTAAGAGGCTTCTATCAAAAAATCCTGCTCACCCCAAACAGTGGTGTGTTGTTTTGTATATCTCTAGCTGATACAGCAAGCACTTTTCAAGTGGCATCTTTAAAAAAGTTTTATTTGGGGCACTTATAGTCTAAAATAAGTAGAATTCAGCACAGTTCAGCTTTGTTGTCAAATTAAAGTAATTTTAATGTGGCAACATTCTCCTGTTCGTCTTCTTTTGCATATTTGTAAGTTGGGTTGACTTGTCCAGTGCATACTTTGTGCCATGGTTTTTGCATTTTTGGGGCATGAGCAGTTCAAAATGTGAAACTTTTAAAATCCACTGCACTGATGACAAAACATTGTCTAAACAGTTAGTTTTAGTCTTGGTGGTTTTGGACCACAATTTACAAAAGTCTCTCTATGCAAAACTATGTTTCTCAGACTTTGGGGAAACATAAAAATTACAGTCCTATTTGTTGCCCACTGCATTTGATAGACCACCCAGTCCTAGAGAACTGATCCTTCTGCTATTATATCCATATTAGATCCATATGCTACTATGTGCATATGGCTCAGAAAAGAGTGCCATTCACTGTAAAGCTGAGGTTTCCAACTCTTGTTGTCGTTCTCAAAAATACAGTATGTGCTTTAAAACAACACATGACTTTTGTTTGCTGCACAATAACCACACCTGGGAAAAACAGTCACGAATCACATTTCATCTAAGCTGATTCAAACACAGTTGGCAGTTTTTATGTCAACTAAAGTAGCTACTGAGAATTCATTTGAGCTTGTCTCTGGATATGATAATGGCATATAGAGAACTGTGAGGGGCAATTAGTGCAGTGTCATATTCCATATAAGAGCAGAATCCCTCATTCTACATCCCATGTTTCTCCGCCGGAAGGCTGACTGTAATTCATTCTTGACGTCCTTGCCAACTTAAGCAGAACCGGTGCCAGCAGGCAAGGGTTCGCCAGATTAACAGAATGAACGGCCAGCCATGAATTTGAGACAGGAGACAGAAAGAGATAAAAGCTAGAAAGAGTGTAACAGTAAATCTGCAATCTTGCCGACAAAAACAGTTAATGGTGAAACTGCTACATCCTAATGGAAAATGTTGTGGAACGACATTTTGTGAGTGTTAGTGTTTTGATGTTTTCCTATCTTGAGCTATGTAAAGGATTTTAAAAATAATTATTTAATTATATATTATATAATATAATTGTTATATTTCATTATATTTATATATATATATTTTTTTTTTCTGGCATATTATATATATATATATAAATATATAAAATTTCTTATGATAAACCACTCTACAGGATGGTACGGTTTTATATAAATGTCAGTAATATATATATCAGGCCTTTTTTTCTTATTCACTTATTTCTTATATTTTTACAATTAAAAAATCTTACTGTTTTTACTGTATTTTAAAACCACAAAATGGTTAGCATAAGAGACTTCACATTTTATTTAATTTCATTTTATTCTGATGCAGACAACCCTTTTTCTTTTTAATTGCCTTAAGTAACGAGGAGCCGGCTCCAGTTGCTTCGTTTGCATTGCTGCATCACACCCATTAAAGGATTGAGCAGCGGGTTCTCGATGAGGCCAGAAACGATCCACTCTCCCAGAGAGATCGAGCCTATAAAGGGTTCTGGATGTAGTCCAGAGCATCACTCAGACAGTATAAATTAGCGAAAGCCCCTATAAATAGAGACAGAGACTGTTTTCACGTAGCGATTGCGGGACTGTCCTTCTAATTTATACGAGAGACAGTCGTCTGTTACAGTAGAGTCATTCTCTCAGCTAAAGGTTTTCCAACAAAACACACCATATCCACTTAAGATACCCACCTATTTTTGGAAGCGATCTCTCCATAACTGCCAGTTCTGGAAGCAGCCTGTTAGCGCAGCCACCTCTCTTAATTAGTTCCGCAACGGCTCTCACAGGTGCGCGCCAGCTCTCCGGAGTCGTTTACACTTATATCAGTCTCACACTGTGGAGCCATCTGGACAGCCTATTGTACAGCAGCAGAGTCACCACACAACACCGGGGCTGTTTGCGTTGGTTAAGCAGAAGCAACTTGGCATGCAAAAAAGCGTATTATAGAATCAAGGTTTAAACTGAGTTACATCTGAAACTAATGGGGCCTGAACGTAGCCGTGCCCCTCCTGTTTGATTATTTATTGCTGGAAAGCTTGTTTTGATATTTTTAGGGCACATTTCCCAGAACAAGCTGTTTCACACCAACTTGCCTGTATTGCAGTATTCTTTCTGACTTTTTTTCCATATATAAACTTTTTAACATTTGTATTTGTGTACTCATTCTGTCCTTGGAGTTGCTGTGTGCACAAGGAGGAGTGATTAAAAAATGTTGTACCCAAAAAGTAGTTTATTTAAAAATATATGAATTTCACTCCACTGATATCCAATAAGACAGTAAATACATTTATACCGTATTCTATTTCAAGTACTGTTATATTTAATGTTATTTTTTTTTAATAAAAAAAGCATCAGTTTCAATAAAAAATAAGAAGCATATTAGCTGTTTTAAACATTGCTAATAATAAATATTTCTTGCGGAGCAATTTTGCATATTTAAATAATTACTGAAGGATTATAATGTGACTTTGCATCACAGAAACAAATCATATTTTAACATATATTCCAAAACTATAATATTTAACAATGTTCACAGATTTTTTATTAAGATAAGCACAGCCTAAGAAACTTTCTTCCAGTTATCTTGCAGACCCCAGACATTTGAATGATTTGCATAATGTATAACATGAACGAGCATTTCATGAAAATGTTAGGCTAAATATAAAATGTTACATTTTATTAGCACATTAGGCAGGAATATTTATTGACATTCATACATTTTTAAAGTCTGGTTCAAATGTTCATACTGTTTGCAGCCACTGTAATATGGCTATGCTGTGGCATGTCAAGGGTTAACTGTCTCTCACCTGTCTAGTCTTACATGCGAAATGAGACTTGGCCTATTAAGGCCTACAGTCTGTCTATAGTATTTCACAGACCTGCCCACATCGAGGCAGACTGTCTATCACCTTAGCAACACTCTCATAGACTTAGGGACTCTCCGTTTAACACAGGCCAGCCTGCTCCTTTCTGCTGTATGCGATCAATAGGGCTGAGAGTAATGGAATGGCTCCATTGATTTTATGCAGTCCAATTCACTTACAATGAGATGATGCCTTCTATAAACAAATGGGTTTTAACATTTACACCTCTTGGGTCTTTAGTTTTCCTCGCATCGATTCTTTAAATACTAGTTTGTTTACTGGCTGGTTATGAAAATGGATCCAACGGTAAATGTATAAGCATTGAGTCTCTTGCTCATTTGAGGGCGGTGTTTGTTTTATTACATCATTATCCTGTGTTTACTGTACATTTTGTTAAACAGAGAGCAGCTACTTGAGAATAACCTAAGGGTTAAGCATCTCGCTCAGGGGAACAGTAATGGTTACTTATAAATCGGCCTTCTGAGGTCTGTAATCTTTTGCATTATATTACTTGGGCAGAGTTATGTTTCTTAACAACATTGTAGAAGGTTTTGGACGTCATACATGAAAATTTAATATCTTGAGTTGAACCAAAAATGTTAAATTTAATCTCCAAAACCTTTTACAGTGAAGAGAAAACAATAATTAACAGATGTATGCTATTAGATGTACATGGAGTACAACGTTTGGTATTTTAAGTCAGGCTTAGTGGAATGGCATTCACAAAGTTCCAAAAATCCACAGGTTCTTTTTTTAAATTTGGCTTATGAAAGGTTCATATTTTGTTTTTGGGAGTCTTAAACAACAAGTTTTTTTGACAAGGTATGTAGTATGCAGGCACGTGCACAGGTAGGGCTCAACCTGTGCAGAGCACTTTTGTAATTACACTCAGAAGTGCTTTTTTGGGGGGAGTTTTTTTTTAAATAAATCAACACTGTTGGTAACCCTTTACATCTCTTTGTCTTTTAAACAAATAATTAACCAATTAAAGGCATTAAAAAGCGTAGAACCACTCAAACTATCAGTCAAACTCCGCCCCCTGAGCGCGCATCAGTCAGAGTCGTCGAGCAGAAACAGATGAACGATCTTGTAACGGTAAAAAATATCTTGTTGTTTGAATAAGTGCAATGCTGTCTTTATGAAATAAACACTAGTATGTCCATAAAGGTAAATATAATTCATTACCATTAATTCATTCAGTACATTGTGATGTTGACGTAATGTGATGTCATCGTTTTAATGACGGACAACTTGAACACATTTGCTGGTCGAAAACCCGCGGTGTAACTGCATTTGAGTTTGACACAAAGCAACCGAGTGATCTTTGTCAGCTAGGCAAAATATATTATAAGAAATTTCTGGGGGTGTCCTTTTTTCAGTTTCAGCACATGTCCCTCAAAAGGTCTGGCCCTGGTTAGTATGCATTTATTTTTGTCTTATTTATTCAGTGACTCCCGAACAATTTCTTCAATAATTCATTTTTCACACCCCAAAAAGACCAACAAGTGGGTGGCAATATGCTAATGTTTAATTTTGACATCAACACGAAACTGCTTGGGACTCTTTTCAAAAACATGTTTCAGTGATTGAGAGTACTCTTTCTTTTGAGAGAATAACTCGCTTTCAGATTTAAAACTTTGCAGGATGTTCTCATTCACTTCACACAGCGCTGTGTTACACACTGTATGTAATCTATAACAGAGGCACTTTAAATATTTTGCATAACTTAATTTGATCATTTGTTAACACTTTTTATTTATTATTTTACCTGAGAATACAATATGTTGTTTGTAGGGCAGAATTCACTGAATTCGCCTAATTTGAGAGTAGGCTAGACTGGTAGAGCTTTAATACACCTTTTTCTTCAACGCGAAAGTAAGTCTAGGGGTGAGACTTCCGGTTCATTAGCAGTTATAGAGAGATAATGGAAGGAAGTGCAATAAACAGTACAACTGTTTGCACTACAAAACAGTGTGTTCATAATTAGGATAATACATTAAAATAATATTGTATATATTTATAGTCAACAATTATTCAAGAGAATTTTAAAATCTTCTTTTAGGAACTGAAAGGTGTTTGGTGAAGCCAGTATGATTGTTCTATGGTTTTACTGAGAAAACGTATTTTGGAACTTTTATTTTTAAGAGTTGTTGATACATTCATAAAGTATTTCTGTTGTTTCCCTCTAGTGACGTTCCCTCGGTAGTAGACAGGCAGCTTGCACAGAAAGTGTGTGTGTGTGGTGCAGAAACTTGATCTAAGGAGCGCTTGTGTTGTTTCACACTGCCTCTAGTGGACGAGAGCAAAATCATCCGCTTACAGGAAAACGTGGTTCATGTCGTGAAATGATGATAGAATTGTTAATATCATTATTTTAGGTAAATAATCTCTTTAAAATTGATTTAAAAGTAAAGGCTAATTGCCAACTGAAGAACTTTTAACATTAATAGAAATCTTCTATTCTTCTAATTCACAAAAGGCATATGGGCTACCAATATAAATGTTTCTTTTAAAAACTGTGGCAAAACCCGTTTTTGAAACCTTTGTTACCTATAGCGTTAGTATCTTAACTGAACTGAATTAATATCTGTGGCATTTCTGTTGGTTTTTATACACAGGGAAAGATTGCCCGTTGAGAGAGACCGTGCTGAGCTTGCAGTTAGTGATGAAATATTAACTCATGATGGGTATTTTAAGACTTCTGGTAAGTTACGCGAACCACGTTGCACCTCACATCAATAAAGCTTACACCGTAAAACCTGAATAAAAGAATTCAGCTATAAAGAGGCTTGCATGAATGTATGATAGTAACCCTGGTTTATGCCCAATGTGTCATATTGACTCAGTTGGAGTCTGGGAAAGCCCTCAACTCATTACAACATCTTTTGCTAACCTTTCTCATATCAGCTTACTTGTATTTTTTAGTATTTTTTAGTATTACATTTACAAATCCCAGATTTTTCTGACAGAAGCTGCTAAATCCAACAGTGTGTGGCATATCTGTGGTAAACAAACACAGCCGGTTAGGGCAGTGTGAGTGAAGTGTGGTTTTCCATCTCTCAGGGTGGAGGGTGTGGCTCAGGAGCCCGTGTTCTTGGATCTGAGTCCAGGCCATATGGCAACTGAACACTTGGGAGCAGAAATCAGATATGAAGGCTGAATACATGCATTATACAATAAAATATGTGTTTTCTAATCTAGGTTACAAGTGGCTACCAGTATATGCTGCTTCCAGGGTATAATTACACAGCATCCACAGAAATAAACTGTCAGAGTATGTGTTTTGCAAATAATAATAAGCATAAAATATGATGTAGCTTGTCAAAGTGGTTTTCGGGAATTGCAAAGCAATGCGTTAAAGCATTTTGCAAAGGCTGGGTCAAATTTCACAACTAAACCAAAAGATTACAATGAACAAATTTTAGTGTATTTCTATAATGTTCATTATTTTAGAAGAATAATAATAGTTTATATTTATATTTTAATATAAAGCATTTTTATATTAGCTACTTTTTGCATAGTTAACATCGAGGCCATTTTAGGTCAGCTAAGATTTCTGTTTATTTATTTATTTATTTATCTATTTATTTATTTTTTACATTGGGACTTGGGAAAGTAAATTAATATTTAAATGGTTTAGTAATTATGTTAAGTACAATCATGTTAATATCTTTTATCCTATGTTTATATAATTTAATAAAAGATATCTGGGGAAAAAAATAGTATTGTATTTAGGGTCAAGATGTGGTTAATTGTATAAAAAAAAAATATTAAGCACAAATAAACATGATCATAAATTGGCTTCATTTTCTAATGTAAAACTTGTATGACCCAGACATTTCCCTGAGCCATTCATTCATGCCACCAAAAATACACTCTTAGACAGGGAAAATATATGTGCCTTATATTTCCAGGCACTGCCTTTAGAGGGCATCTATGCTCTCCTTTTCAATGAAACATTACCTCGAGCTGCACCAGCACACTGTAGGACTCAAACAAGCTCGAATCTGTGTTTGTACCCTTACAGTATTACATATTGAACCTTGCACTGCCAGAGTAAATCGAGAATATCTTTTTATAGCCTATGCAAATAGAGCCTTCCTGACCCCCAAAGGAGCATCAGAACTCATTCATATAAATGATAAATCCATGCAGTTCCGATTTCTAACAGCACAAAGAAAATGCATTAGAAAGGAATCATCGTAGCTCAGTGTCCTACAAGCTCATGGTATGGTGATATGAGAGTGACACAAATATTATCAATACTCTATGAACATAGGATGGATTGAAGGCATATGCCACTGGAAATCTTTCGCCTATGCCTAAATATTTCAAGGTGTCATATTTGATCCCACACCTCCCGCTCCCTGTCATCTATTCTCGTCTCTTCTGAACATTCTGTCCTCCTACTATTGTCACTCAGACACACGCATTCTTCTTTCTGGCTTCGCACGCCTCTAACTCTCCAGAGCTTATGCCGATATACATTGACAGTCTTTCTGCACCAGCCTTGCCTATATCCTCCTCCCAGACACTCATACAGTTCCCCATCTATTTTGCTCCCAAAGAAATGGCTATTTTTAGCACAGCCTCCTTTCTGTGGAAAGTGCAGAGGACTATACGCTGAGCACTTAAAGTGGTGTAAAATCAAAGATGTCAACAGGCACCTCTCCCTGAATGGTTTGAAGCTACCAACCTTTTCCTCTGGATGAGCTAATAATATCGACATCAAAAAGCTCCCTGTGTTCTGAAACGGCGCGATGCCGTCATTATTTCCTTTTCTAAAATTATCTGCCAAATACTAGCTCTGAGCATCTCTGTGACATTTAGACAATGCAAGACAGCATCAAAAGGAACACAGCTTTCAGGTTTCGTATATCATCTTTGTTGTATTTGCAGTATTGATCACTTGGAGAGGATATATGCATGTCTCGGTCCATAGATTGTCCACTGGTGGTGCTTGTAAAGTGCTTTTTTTTTACATCCAGTAACACTGAAGACATTCTGTTTTTCAGTGCGTACATCCGAAAAGACATGGCTGCGTTGAAGAGTGAATATTACAGACTGGATCACACTAGCGGGAGTGTAAAATGTTCAGTGTCTTGGGGCTTGTCCTTTACAGCCAGAATGGGTTGAAACAGACTCAATTCAGCTCTCTGCCAATTGAAGTGTTTGCATTAGTCTAGACATCCCTCGATCTGGCTGTTGAGCACAGGCTATAGGGTCTGAAATGCTTTATGGATATACACACATGCCCGAACACACATATATAACACTGTATTGCATAAATAAGCAATAGAAGAGACTTTCTTTCGTCCTTTCAGGCTCAATAACATGGGATGGACAAATACAGGGCTCATCTCAATCACCGCAGCCTACTTATGTTCTCAAGGCCAAAGGCAATCAAAGCATGGTACAACAGTTCTTGCAACTTCACTGTATTTTAAACCTATATGAGAATTTGTTTTGTTTTGGCAAACTTGCAATCTGGTTTTGGATCTTTTCTGGTTACGACACTTACTTTTCATGATACAGAATTTTCCCTCTCATTGAATATGTAAAAAAAAGTAGTCATTTAATTGAAATATTACTGCTCTAAATCTGTGATATATAGGTTTACTGGAAGGTTATATGGTTTTGATTGAATTTGGCCTTTAAGCCTTTTCTCTCCCGGTCATTTTCTTTTTACAAAACGTTTTGTGAAGACAAAAAAAAAGGTTGCATAAGTTGATGCACATCCTTCTAAACCACGGCAGTGGACTGGTTATAAGATGCTACCAAATATGAAGTTGTGACATTCAGAACTGTCATTTAGCATTTCAAATGACATTTAAAAAATCAACACACAATACAAATGTGATACGAGAAACTGGTGCACCTGCAAGCAAAGCAGTGACTTTCACAGATGTGACTGTCCAATGAGGGAAAAAAAGAGGGCTTCAAAGAGGTACTGTTATAGCCCTGACATTTAACACTGCCAGGTCTAGCACCAAAAAGCATTACATATGTTATGGTCACACATTAAATACGAAGTTACAGTCACATTGTTTATGTATGTGGATTAGGATGGTACACGTGATTCACCAACAGCATACTGTCCAATGTCATGCATAGAAAACCTGCTGTTTGCCTGCATTAGAAGTGAAGTGTGTCATTTCTGTTCGCCTTGTGGAATTACAAAATGATTGTTTTCATTATTATCTTCCACTACTCCTATATAGTTTTGCCCCAAATTTATAACATAGGTTGAGCCAATGTTGCTGTGTTTTGCTGCGTACATATCAGAACAATGATTTGTGTTTACACTTTTAGGGGGAAATTAACCCACAAATGGATTACAAAGACACACTTCAGATTTAAAGCATCCAAACATAAGTTTAGTACATTTCTTAGGCACTGGCTAATCACCGTGGGGCGTCAGTTTGGAAAGATTGGTTTAACATTCAGGCTGTTAAACCTACTGTACGCGAATTGTGCATGTTACAGTGATGTCTATATTCTGAATTCAAAAAAGAAAACATAATTAGCAGCAGCTGTGAAAGCAGTATCTGCTTCTAAATTAGCAGCATCAGCACATAAAGTTTGCTTTAAAACTATTAGAGACGAAGACAAAGGCACCTGCAGCCCAGGTGAAATATTGAAATAGATGTGAGTGAGAAAACGTCTAACGGTACACAGTCGTCATTCCCCCCATAAACAGTCTTAGGATTTTGTGTCTGAAGAGTCAAGACAATGAAACCAATGAGATTTACTGCCTTGAAAATGGATATACTATTAAAATTTGTCTAAGCATTTGTAGAAAGTCAGTCAAAAAAAGCCTATATTGACTTCCATGGTTTCTTTCTGTTGATCCATTGTTGTTGGCATAATATCATCTCTTCATCAAGAGATGCATGTAACCCAGTAAGTCTAGATTTCAAGGTCACCTGAAGCTAAGGCAATCAGAGTCCCAGCAATCAATACCCTAATGCTGCACTGTCCATCCAAATGCATTGCAGAGTGTCTTTTTATACTTTCACTTGCAAAACTAATCCTGAAAACTGAAAACAGCACCTTTGAAACACAATAAAACTTTGCTGATAAAAATAGATGTATTTGTTTATATATACATAGCAAGATACATATTTTTGTAATATTCTAGCTAACTTGTCTCTTTATATTACTTTTCTTGAGTTAAAATCCATGCCATTAGGATTGGTTTTGAGGCCATGCAACACTATAATGCCGGCACTTTTTTTTTTTTTTTTCAAAGGCAGTAAAAAAGACAAAATGTCTAACAAGTTCTATCAAGGTTTTTCTAACATCTGAAAATGATTTCAGGATGATAGACAAGCCAGTGATTAAAAGTAATCTGACATCATTGCTACAAATTTGCTAGGGGACATTTAAGTGTGAACTACAATATGGCTCATTAAGTGACAAAGTAATTTGAATATCAACTACATTTTAAACTATCTCTGCAGCTTGCAGCAGAAACAATGGGAATATACACTGAACAGTATGCTCTTACACAAAATACATCAAGCATTTTTTTTCTGTGGCACTAGGGTGTTATTTTGCTTATTTTTCATTTAAATTCTTATGTATGTTCCTTATCCTGAAGAGGTTTAAATAAAAACTGATATGAGATGATGAAAGGAAAAGTCATTGAAGGACAGTGGACACAGACACCATAGACTATAAATAACATGAAATATAAGATGTAGAGACATTCATCTCGTCTTCAAAAGCTTTGCAGCAGGATAATCGTGAAGAGTAGATACAAGTGTTGTCCATACATACGTATTTTGGGTCCACACACAGCTATCGACACAAAAAGCAGGCAGTTTTCAATGACATTCCCAGCCTGATCACTACAATATCGCTAAAATGACAGACAGCTGTCAACTAAATACTGGTGTTCTTGAACAAGCATCCGGAGAGTGGATGAAACATCTGTGAATATTCTTAGCATCGAATACATGTACTGCAGCGGATGAAGCACACAAGTGACGTTTCTTTGGCGAAGCTTGGCTTTGAGAGTAAGATGTTGATGGAAATACTGACACTCATGTGTTGTTAATTTATGTTCCACAGTTCCGTATTAATACTTGGCTCCTGATCCGGATAAGGTGTGATAAGGATGATATAGACGACTCCATGCAAACACTGATGAATACTTTGATTGTGGACAGACCTGGATGTACTTTGAATGAGGAACTGGAGAATGGAAATTTCATGACAATAACTGAGGTGTTCAACCTCACAATGCTCCAACGAACATGGCTTACTATAATGCTTTTATAAATTGTTCCTGCTCCTTAAATGACTAGACATCTGTCAGCATTTTTTTTATATTAACATAATTTGTATTAGCTAAAGTGCAATTGGCTGTCTTCAGGTTTTCTTCCTCAAAGTCCTCGTTGCTGTTGTTGACCCCTTCTTGGATTTCCATGTAGTCCGACTTGCTGATGGTGGATTCACTTCGACTTCCCTTCAGCTCTTCTTGCGAATCGGCTTTAGTGACGTTAACTTGGAGATACTGTGCCTGCTCCTCGCCTTCTGTTTCTCGATGGTAGAAGTAGTTGAAGTTGGAGACAATGACGGGCACAGGAAGGGCGATGGTCAAGACGCCAGCGATGGCACAGAGGGATCCAACAATTTTTCCTCCAATGGTTGTAGGCACCATATCTCCATAGCCAACAGTCGTCATTGAAACCACAGCCCACCAGAAGGCATCTGGGATGCTATAGAACTGCGACTCAGGTTCGTCAGCTTCTGCGAAGTAGACGGCGCTGGAAAAGAGGATGACTCCGATGAAGAGGAAGAAGATGAGTAGGCCTAACTCTCTCATGCTGGCTTTGAGGGTCTGGCCAAGAATCTGAAGTCCCTTCGAGTGCCGGGAGAGTTTAAAGATTCTGAAGACTCGTACAAGTCTGATTACCCTCAAAATTGCAAGAGACATGGCTTGTTGCCCTTGCTGCCCTTCCTCTGCTGTCTCGGCCAACTCCGTCCCCAGCGTGATGAAGTACGGAATGATGGCAACCACATCAATCATGTTCATGATGTTCACAAAGAAGCTGGCTTTACTAGGGCAGGCAAAGAAGCGCACCAAGAACTCGAAGGAGAACCAGATGATGCATAGCGTCTCTAGAATAAAGAATGGGTCTGTGAAGTAGGTAGATGTGTAAGTGGTTGTGGAGTTACTGACAGAAACCGGGACTTTGTGCATCTCCTCCTCATCGCTGCGGAAGATGGGCAAGGTTTCCAGGCAGAAGCTGACGATGGAGATGAGAATGACCATGACGGATATGATCGCTATAATCCTGGCTGGTCCAGAACTTTCTGGATACTCGAACAGCAACCACACTTGCTTTTGAAACTCATTGTCAGGCAACGGCCTCTCCTCTTCCTTGATAAAACCCTCGTCTTCCCGAAACATCTCAATTGCTTCCTCGCCGAGCTCGTAAAAGCGGATCTCCTCTGAGAAAACGTCCAAAGTGACATTGACCGGGCGCCGCAACCTTCCGCCCGATTGATAGTAATAGAGGATGGCATCAAAGCTGGGGCGGTTTCTGTCAAAAAAATACTCGTTCCTTAGTGGGTCAAAGTACCTCATGCGCTTCTTTGGGTCCCCGAGCAATGTTTCGGGGAACTGCGAGAGGGTCTTGAGCTGCGTCTCAAAACGCAGACCCGAGATGTTGATGACCACTCGCTCACAGCACTCCTGCTCCGTTGCGGGATCATAGTCCTGAGGAAGACCAGGGTGTGTTGCCGCCTCATCTGAGGGGTCGCCCGTGGCCACAGTCATTATGCAGGAGGGTGAGGCCTGCACTTTTCACGGAGGCAGGGCACCACAGGGTGGAAAAATGCAAGGAATCCTCACGGAAGGAGGCTTGACACTGTAGAGCACTAAGGGCCACAGCGTGCTACCGGGTGGGTCGACTGAAAGACAACAAAAGATTTTTGAAAACAGCATGTAGAGAAATTAAATATTATTTCTATAGCACATGTGTCAAACTCTGGTCCTAAAGAGCCACTGTCCATCAGAGTGTAGCTCCAACCAGCAACAAAACACATCTAGTAAGTCTGAAAATGTTGATCTGCTGTTTCGGATTGGATTTGGCTCTCTAGGAACTGAATTTGACACCCCTGGTCTAAAAGCATTCTGCAACAAAAGTAGGGTAAATGCAGGTAAAGCTGATAATGTGTCACTGATGTTATTTAAAAATATGATGCTAAGGATTAACCCTTAAGATAATTGCCTTTTAACATAGATAAAATTAGATTTAATAATGCATCTTCAATATAGCATATAAAAGGGATAAAACAAAAACTATTAATATATTTAAAAAAACGTATGTGTCCTACTTTGCTTGCCACATTAAAGAAAAAAAAAACTAACGATATGGGTAAACCTTGTGCATTATTTATGAATAATGTTTATCATATTATAAGTATATTCCTAGTGTAATATTCAGGAGAGAGACCACGCATGCAGTACAAAACAGCAAAGCTTAGAGTAGATCTTAAAATATAGCACAATTTATATAAAACAGCATATTTAGTTATGCATTCACATGGTCTTCTTATAGAAAGCACCACAAAATGAAGCTCTTCGTCAAGCCCTGTCAGTTCTTTCTGGTGCGCTGCAATGGACAAATATCCATTCACATAAAACTGCATGTCTCACAGTGCACTCATGTGAAAGAGGCCCTTCTCTATGAGACATGCACATCCTACATAACCATGCTATATCCATTCAGTGCTTTCCATATCCCTTCCTCCCTATCCTTTTCCATGAAATACCCGAACGTTCAAAGAACCGCATATGCCATGCTGTTCATACATATATGTTGGACGCATTTCAGTGGAATGTTTCTTGTCCCAAACAGTGCCAGCATGCTCTAAAATATTCAGCAGAAGCAGCCTATGAAATATTAAACTGCAGGAAAATGCATTTTAGGCTTAACAAGACTTGGTGGTCTCTCTCTTTTTACTCTTTAGATCCCTTCACATTACGTTCTACATGATGCATAACTGGATATAATAGAATACATACACAAATACCAAAAAAATTAATAAAGCATCCATGCATAATCAGCAATGAGGTATTATACCTGCTAGGATAAACTTCTAAATCATCCCCAGGGTTCCTCAGGTTCCCAGAAGTCACGACAGCCGCCTCGAAGTGTGGATAGCACTCCGGCGTCTGAGTGGCTGTGATGAAACGGACAAACACACATCTGATTCCTTAAATCCCGGCTGCCACTGTCTGCTGTAGCTCTCGGCGCACCGGCGTATTGTGCATAACGGGGCAGGCAGGGAGGAGGGGCAGAGAGGTACAGTATGCGGGTGTGTCCTCGTCTACCCCAAACCTTCCATACAGCAGGTTGTTTGAGAAGGACAAGGAGGAAAGAACAGGAAAAAAAAGCGTATGATGCAAAGGAAGGAGGTTCTCTTTATTCCATATTTAAGGAGGCATTGAACAATCCATACAGGTCGCAACAGTCTTTGCTAGAAAGGCTGCAACAAATGACAGTAGAGATGAATGTGAAACATCTGCAGTAGGCACAGCATCAGGCTTGCCTATTAGGTAAGTATTAGTCTTTCAGGGATCACATCAATTAACTGAACAGTCAATTTGTTACATTAATGGAAACACTCTTTTAATCTACTGATAATTGTGCAATGTGTCAGGGTCAGTGACAAAGTATGTCAGACATAACCTAATAAAAAAAACTTTCTTTGCATATAGAATACATCTGATTTTTTCATGATTTCGTTTTTTTTATAGTAAAAAACATATTTGTATTTATTTATTTTTTATATTTATGAACAGTCAATTAACCTTTCCATTCGATGTGATCAGTATTTTATTTATATATTTTATATATTATTACAAATTATTATTATAAAAAGAAAATAACATTTTTGAAACAAAATACATAATGATAAAAGAATATACCAATATTGTGAGAATTTCAGTGTTTTAAATATTTCAGCCTTTTTTTTTCTCTGGACAGTTATGCCACCAAGACATTTATTCTGTAAGTTCCACAAAAATATCAAAAGTACATTTAATTATTTATGTTAATTTAATGTTTGATATAGGTCTGTATAATCCCCATTTTAACATTAAACATTAAATTAAGTAAAAATATAATATTTAAATTATAATAAAAAAATAATTAAACATTTTATTTACATTAAATATCCAGACTAAAAATTAATAGTACACCAATGACCCATGAGCCAGTCTACTTAAATATATATATATATATATATATATATATATATATAGAGAGAGAGAGAGAGAGAGAGAGAGATATAGTTTACTGTATATTGCAAACACATGTCCCTTTAATTATAAGTGATAATATCACTATTAAAAATTACCCTAAATGCATCACTGAAAAAGTTGAAGTTGTATAATGTTTTCGCCAATTTTTTAATTTAATTTGACAGAATCAATCAGCTGAATCAAGAAAACGCCCCTTTACCACTTTCTACAGTGATACAGTATAAACGCAAATTCTATCAAGATGTCATGTTGACATGAGCAGATGCAGAACATCATGCAAGTCTGCAGCGACAGACGTCTTGAATCTCTTCCTACCTGTCTGTCTACCTCGCCTGCCGACGTCTCAGTATTTGTTGCATTGTGTTCACGCAACAAGCCATTAGTCAGTTAGTTAAAGCGTTAAATGGAATCTGCAGTCAATCGTTGCTGTGCATACCAAAAGACTTCTGGATTACAGATACGCGCTCCGTCCGCGCTACCACTCCTCACTTTATCCGCAGAGTAGGCATTTTAAAGGGGACGCGTCACGAGTGATGTTTCCAGAATTAAATCACTGAGGGTGCTTCTGAAATGAGCGGAGGGTTCTCCAGACTTAATGCACACATATTTCCGCATTTATTTTTATCCTGTCCATTGCTATGTTTAGAACTATGCCAGCCATTGCTATTTTGAGAGAATCCCCCATAAATATGCGCATGTCATTCCCGAAACGTTACCACGTGCATGTGCCAGAAAAGGGAGTTTCATCTGCCATATTTTTGAACGCATATGTAAGGTGGAAGTAAGGGGTTTTCTGTGAATGTGCAAGACTTCCACTTCATTAGCATCTATAGGAAAATAAGAAGAGCAACAAAGTGCAGTAAACTGTAAGATTGTTAAGCTAGAGTGTTTATAATTAAGACACATTAAAATAATATCAGAAACAGCAGTTTGCAATATCAAGCAGCAAAAGCTTTCTGGAAACATGTTGTTAAAAGAAACAACATTCAGTATTTAACATTATTCATGCAATATGGGCAATATTCATAATGTATAGGCTACTGCATAAAAAATATACCAAACAGCTAGAGTACATATTTGACCTTTCTGTCTGTCCATAAAGCTGTGGCATTTTTACATTGATTGGATCTGAAGGTTGAGGATATTAAATTCACAGACAGAAAACAGTGCAGATAAATCGTCTTCCTTCTAACAAAAAGCAACAGATTTGGCCGCTTGCTCCATCTTTTCCTTCGGCACCTTTACTACCCCATAGTATCAGCTTTCAGCTCATGTTTTTCACTGGGAAATCTGGTTAATTAATACAAATTTGTTGCATTTAACATTCGATGTACTAATGATTAAGCTAGATGTCACAGCAAATTGATTAATTGTTTCATTTCATTGGTGGAGCTCTGTGTGCTTTCAAGGGATGATTTTGAATACAACTTGTGCTAAGGGGTTTGTGACAGGCTGTTTGTTTTATAGCCAGAGCTTGGATGTCAATCATGCACACATGTGCAGGAAAACGCTCTGACACCTCAGCCGTTATTCATGAGAGAAGCGGTGTTCGTGCACTTAGCCTTGCATTAGCTCACACTCTTTAATTAAAATTGAGAGGTCAGTGGAATTCTGGGCTTGGGTGAGATGTGTGTGTAAGTCTTGCCAAAGAAAGGAAATGGAAGCATGAGCCAAGCCCTATTGATCTTGGGTCTGGAGGCACACTCATGGTCACGCAAATATACAAGTTCAGTCACAAGGGACAATCTGGTCAATTTATAGTACTTAAGAAGAGTGGTAAGGAAAAGCTTTTAAGGCCATTAAAAAGATTGTCTTGTCCTGTCCTGTCCTGTCTGTGTGGTGTTTTATGTTGAAAAGCAGAACCAGAAGTGAGGACAGATTCATGGTCTTTACCTTTAAGTTATTGGTTTAATCGAGTGAAAAACACATTTTTTAGTGCACATGTTAAATAGTAAGGCCTTTTAACAAAAAAGAAAAAAAGTAGACTGAAATTAAAGAAATGTTAAAGAAACTGTCTTTTTACTTTTTTTTCTAAATGGATTGTTGCTACTACACAAAAAATAGTGTAGGAAAAAATCCCCTTTTAGTGGAAAAAAGTGAAGTATTATTTTCTATTTAAATTTTTTTGTAACGGAGTAGCTATGTTTCCATTAAGGATATGCATTTAATTAATCCACAAATAAATAAGTAAATAAAAAATCAACCTCAAGTAAATAATAAATAATGTCCAAATAAAAAATAATGTCACATCATGTCAGTCAGTTCACACAATGAAGGACAAAATATAAAGCTGTTTGGTTCATTTTTATTGGATCTGTCATTCATTTTTTATAGAGCGTACAAAGTTTGTTTTAATACCAAATGATTAAGTTTTAAACAGATCAACAAACTATGGAAGCGTATTGCATTCACTTGAGAAAAAAATATCTGCTCTGTTTTTCTGAATTAACGACTTAATTATCTCAGAATT
>JAUCNO010001758.1:21632572-21645637 GCA_032353835.1 Enteromius viviparus
CTGTGGCAAGAAGGTTTGCTGTGTCTGTCAGCGTAGTGTCCAGAGCATGGAGGTGCTACCAGGAGACAGGCCAGTACATCAGGAGATGTGGAGGAGGCCGTAAGGGGGCAACAACCCAGCAGCAGGAAGGCTACCTCTGCCTTTGTGCAAGGATGAACCGGAGGAGCACTGCCAGAGCCCTGCAAAATGACCTCCAGCAGGCCACAAATGTGTCTGCTCAAACGGTCAGAAACAGACTCCATGAACGTGGTATGAGGGCCCAACATCCACAGGTGGGAGTTTTGCTTAAAGATGTGTTAAGTGTTCCCTTTATTTTTTTTAGCAGTGTATTTATGTTTTTTAAAAATTCCTATTATGTAAAAAGTAATTAATAATTTTCAGATGCATTCAGCAGCTGTTTTCAACATAATAATTGTAAGAAATGTTTCTTAAGGATCATGTGATACTGAAGACTTGAGGAAGTCACAGGAATAAATTAAATATTTAAGGGTTAGTTCCACCCAAAATTACACACCTTCATGTTGTTCCAAGACGTTGCTTTATCTTTGGAACACAAATTAAGATCCTTTTATGAAATCAGAGAGTCATCTGACCCCCCCATAGCCAGCAACACAACTGATATTATCTAGATTCTTATCTAAATTAATCCAGAAATGTAGCAAAAATATTGGTTAAACAGTTCATGTGACACCAGTGGCTCAACTTCAGTTTTGTGATGCTATGAAAATACTTATTTTCTGCACACAAAAAGAACATCATTTACTCAACCATTCTTCTTACTGGAGTTACGTCTTCCAACATTTCATCAGTTTTGCAAGCAATGCATACGCATACTTTAATGTATTTGATGCAATCAGCCTCGTTTGCATCCAGGGGAAAACACACGCATGTAATCTGCGGTTGTTTACACCTAGTGGAAAGCATACACATGCATTGTGATACTCTCTAAAATGGCGGAAGACGTAGTGAAATTATTTTTGTTTGGAACAACATGAGGGTGAGTAATTAATGACAGAATTAACCCTTTAACCTACCTGGTCTCGTGGGATAAACGTACCTGGGTGCACTTTTTAGCAAGACACGAAACGCATATATCACTGCAGTTTCCAAAAGAAATGAACAGAAGAAGTAAAGCTCCAACACGTTTTATTCCTTTTCACACAAATTTACAGAATTTCGATTAATAAAGGGTAATTTTCATGCATTTACTTGAAGAATATCATGTTATGACTTCAAAATATTATTACTATGCTGGGAGATTTAAAAATGGATGCTTCTGAATGTTAGCATCCCACATATCCAGCTTCATATATATTAGTTTTTTTATAGACGGTTTGGTTGGTAGCTCATGGAGTACAGAGATGTACTTGAGAGGTGAGGAGCTCTGGTTTGAATCCTGTGTAACTATTGTTCAACAAAACAGTTAAAATCTGTATAAAAGGAAGTTGAAATGGCACGGTTAAATCACAAATGTGTTTTTATATCAGTTTTGCATTCGTTAACGCTATCAAGTAGGTTTAGGGTCGGATTTGGTGGGCATTAACTTTTAGCAACAGTCCACCGATATTTGAATTCTGAACTGCACCAATACACAACTGAAGCAAAGTAATAAAAACAGCAATACATATATCAACGTAAAAAAAATAAACCTGTGTTTTAGCAGCACTCAGTCAGTAGACATTTCGCTTCCGTAGACAAATTGTGGCAAAACGTGCATCATGTAAAAACAGTGTTGCACAAAAAGCGCACAGAGGTGCATGTTTTTATGAGACCAGGTTGATGTTAAGACACATTCACAATGAAAACAGTTATTTTTAATTATAATGATACTTCACATTCTAACATTGTATTTTTGATTAAATAAAGAGAGTTTCAGTGATAGTAATATTAATATAAATGCATTAAATGAAAGGTTTTCACTTTTCTTTTTTTAACAGCATATATGAACAGTTAAAAATTTAAGCAGTTATGCTATCATTTTAATGCACATCATTAATGTTGGATGGCAAAACAATACCCGTTGTTTAAAAAATTAAAAGAAGTTTACCTTCTAAATCGCGTTGTCTTCGTTGTTTTGGAGTACATCACAAGCATATCTATTGTCAGCAAACACCAGAATTCCAGTGAACAGACATCCAGGTTGATTCCTTAAAAGAAACACAAAAGGCAGTTAACTTTTTCGAAGGCACAGTTCAAAGCACCTTTAGGAAAGAGTTAATGGACTTGTGAGTCTAAGGATGAGGATGTCAACCAGAATTTTGCGAGGTGTCATGCAAGCCACAACACCTCAAACAGCAAGCTCTCTGTGTTAACACCTCGGATATAACAGCTAGCAAATGTGGGAGTCAGTGCAGGCACCAAATGTACACACGTACACTAAAATAAGAAATCATCCATCACAGCTAATCACAGACGAGTCCTTCCTAGTCACAAGAATGCTTGAACGTTTTAGAAAGAGAGAAAAAAAAACAGCTTACATAGATTATATAGGTTGAAATAGGAAATTTTTAAATATAAAAAATATCATAAATAATAAAACATTTAAAGTGCAGACATTAATAATATTTATTAATAATTAATGCATCTTTATAAATGCATTTTAGCTTGAGGATCCCTCAAATGAGTTAGATCACATTTGGGGGTCCATGGCATCTAATGAATCTAAATAGCATCGTTGCCAGATATTTCATGTTAAATTAATTGTCCTTTCAAGGGCCTTGATCGCAAAGTTGAACCAGGTTTGCACAGGAATACTGTGTCAAGAGAGCAGCGATTGTTCTGTTGCGCCAACGCGTCACGTGATGGCAGCACTGAGTCAGCAAGTGCCTATTTGATGCATACCAGTCAAATATGCGTCGCATCTGGTGTTGTTAATAAAGTGTACATCTAATTAGATTCAGTCGAGCAATAACTTACATGAAGATTTGTCTTGATTTAAAAATTATTAGTTTATACTTGTTTTCTTTATGAATGAATTTAATAACGCCGTGCGCGTCTTCTGTAGATGCTCTGTTTGTAGGTAGTGTGAAAAGACGACCAGGGCGGAGCTCGCAGATGACTGAGTGAAGCGCACAGGTCTACAGGTTAAAAAATGATTGTCTCTGACTGAGCGCTTGGAAAGTGTCTGGCGGACTGGCGCGTGGCCTCCAACACCCGTCAACGGGAGCGTCAGCGTGAAACCTCCGGTAATCAGCTCACGCTGCACCTCTCGTCCTGTCTTCTCCACGGGGAGAACCAAATAGGTAACGCCTGACTGAGCCCATAACCTACACACAATCACGCTTTGACAGCTACAAAGAGAAAGCACCCGAGCCACCGCAACCTACTTCATGCTCCGAAGCCATGCTTGCACTTTGCATGCAAAGCATGCTTTCGCTCTGTTTTGTCAATATCAATCATTTTGCACATGCAACACATTCAGTCGTTTGTAAAAGATTAAAAAGGGAAATATGTGGGAGTGCATCGGCTCTGGATGGTTTGCAAACCCTGTTTCATTTTAAATGCTAGAACAAGGCTGTAAAATGTTACAGATACATCCAATAAAGGATCGAGATCCTTTTCTGATGGCAATTCTCGCGCTCTGTTTTGCCAGTCAGGCTTTGTGAACCATCTGGAGCGTTGCTCTGACAACTGGGGAGGATGTCATGGTAACATTAACGGGGGTTACCCAGGAAACTGTAGTCGCCATGGAGACTGCATCACAAGGCGGACTCAAGGCGTGATCTCTCAGTCTTTCAGTCTCTGATCTGGTAGTCTCCCATGCCGTGGAAGCGATGAGTCCAAAGTGCTTTTCCTCCCCGATGCGAGCCACCTTTTCAGATGCTTCCTACATTCCCCAGAGAATCCAGAAGCGCTGTGACGTCTCACTTTGAGGAAAATCGCGAACGCTCTATTTTTAGGCTAGACGTGATTAGAGTTTTACATAATCTGGAGATGACTACATTTTCGCACAACTTGGTCACAAAATAAAGATATATTTGCTTTCATTTAGTATTAACCAATTTCATTTGGTACAAGCAGATTCAATAGACACACAAAGTTCTGATTACATTATTAACAAAACGTATTGTTTTTTCCACATTCATTTTTTCATCCTTTAAATGAAGTCTGTACTGAGATGTTTTGGTGATTCTTAAACTAGGGGCACTTTTTAAAATCTGAGTTAATTTATATTAATTATCAGATGCTCCTAATAATCTTGAGAATAAAGTCAGTTATGAGCAAATTACCAAAATTAATACTACTACTACTACTAATAATAATAAAAACAATAATAAAGGTTTCGAAAATTCAAATTGACAAATAAGAATGTTTGGTCATGACAGCTATATAAATTGTACTTTAAAGTTGTGATTTCTTCTCAATTCCTAAAATTAATGATAATTTGTCATGCACTTCAAAACTAAGTAATATTTTCTTGAAAAAAGTTAAGTCACAGTAGAAATGGGACAAGTAGTTTGTTGTTGTTCAAATTTAGTCAAATCCTATACATAAATAGCAGTTTAATTTAAAAGTACATTTGAAATTACTTATAAATTTCCCTGATTTTAATGCATTTTATACATTTCGTCAGAAGAAAAGTAAAAAAAAAGTCTGGGTATAAGACAATTCTGGCTAATGTAACATTTCAGCACAGCAATTATAAAAAGCAATTAGAGAGACATTTTTTTATGTAGTTCCCCTAATTAAAGAATCACTCATATATTCAACAAAATACATATGATCAACACAGTATCACCTTCAGTTTGCTCACATTAACAGCGACACATATTCGGTTGTTTCACTTTGCCACAAAACGGAAGATATTGCGAATACTAACGTATTATGATGATTATATGATAACACTGATAACGAACGCAGACTTATGAGCACAATATTTGCAGTATGGGTGCTTCTTCTTTTAAGTCCCTGACCTGAACCTTATCCTTTGTGCTGTAGACGAATGCAACACGTGAATCAGAGTTTGGCACCTTTCTACCAAATAAGCGCCCTGCTTTACTTTAGTGTAATATGCTGGCTTGTCCATAAGATATAGGGTACAACGGATCTAAAGGCCCCCCGGGGTAAAAGGCCCTTGTGATTTAGATACTCCCAAAACACTAAGTAGCAACAAAAAAAACACAGTACTTTCCTAAACACCTGTTTGTCTTCATTCACAAAGTGTGCAATTAAAAAATAATTTTTCTTCAGATCTCTGAATTAGGAAGGGTGCAGTAACAAAACACTTGTTTAGTTTTTTTCAAACTGATGTAACTAATAGAACTGATTACAGTTATTTTATATATCTCAAGACTTTGAGATTTCAGTACCTGTTGAACAGCCAAAAACTGTTGGTAAAGGATGATAATGCGGTTTACCTGTCGTGCAACTTACTTTACTCTGTAATTGGGACAGAATCCCTTTGTTGCACATGTGCAAAGTGTTAAATGTTATAATTAAAATATGAAATCTGACTGCAATTACACTGTAACTCCATGAAATACCAAAAGCCAGTACATAAACTAAAAATAGCTACACCATTGGCTGAATGTAACTCTAAAAATATCTTGCTATATCAAAAGTATTTGCATATGGTGACAAATTCTTCCCTTTAGCTGCCTTTATATATTTTATCTAATCCAAACTAACTACCTGTAGCATTTACTTTATACAAATTATACATCTCCATCTATATTCAGTAAAAATGAATCTTTTTTTTTAAACTGTCACAGGTGAGACCTGACCAAAAAAAAAAAGAAAAATATTTTTCCCTCAAACTGGGGCTTTTAGCCCCGTTGTACCCTAACAACGCAGCTGCAGCTCGCGCACCGGTGCCATCATGGTGATCACTGTAAGACTGTCTGGCACTGTACATGATTTACACGTCTGTGAAAATCTTTTTAATATTTACGCAGTTTTGATTGTTCTGGTTGGAGTAGTTTGGCTGTTTGAAAGCACTATTTATTCCTTCCTCTATGACCATGTATTCCGATTTACTGAGGGAGGACGTGCTCTGTGTCCGTTTGAGATCTTCTGTGGAGTTGAGATGCTGACAGCTGCCAACGTGGAGGTATTGCGCGTGCTCCTCGCCGTCAGTCTCCCGGTGATAAAAGTAATTGAAATTGGACACGATGACAGGCACGGGCAGCGCAATGGTCAACACGCCAGCGATGGCGCACAGAGATCCCACGATTTTGCCCCCGATGGTTACTGGATGCATGTCCCCATAGCCGACCGTCGTCATGGTAACCACAGCCCACCAGAAAGCATCAGGGATGCTGCTGAAACTGGAGGTAGGGTCGTCGGCCTCGGCAAAGTAGACGGCACTGGAAAACAGGATGACCCCGATGAAGAGGAAGAAGATGAGGAGTCCCAGCTCCCGCATACTGGCTTTAAGGGTCTGGCCGAGAATCTGGAGGCCTTTGGAGTGGCGCGAGAGCTTGAAGATGCGAAAGACCCTCACCAGACGGATCACGCGGAGGATGGCCAAAGACATGGCTTGCTGGCCGTTGCCCTGCCTCTCGGCTAGCTCCGTCCCCAGAGTGATGAAGTAAGGGATAATAGCTACAATGTCAATGATATTCATGATGTTTTTGGAAAAAGTAGCCTTGCTGGGGCACGCGAAAAATCGCACGAGCAGTTCAAAGGAAAACCAGATGATGCAAAGGGTCTCGATCACAAAGAAAGGGTCTGTGAAAGTGCTGGACACGAAAGGGCCAGTGGCGTTCGCAATAGGCGAGACAGTCGTGGGGTCCTTGTCGTCCCTAAACTCAGGCAGGGTCTCCAAGCAGAAAATAACAATGGAAATCAAAATGACCAAGACAGACACAATAGCAATGCCTCTGGCAGGACCAGAGCTCTCTGGGTACTCAAACAAAAGCCAAACCTGTCTCTGAAATTCGTGGTTTGGCAGCGGTCGCTCCTCTTCTTTGATAAAGCCCTCGTCCTCGCGGAATTTCTCCATGGCTTCCTCGCCAAGTTGATAAAAGCGGATTTCCTCAGAGAAAATGTCAATGGGAACGTTGACGGGTCTCCGAATGCGCCCCCCGGACTGATAGTAGTAGAGGATGGCATCAAAGCTGGGTCGGTTCCTGTCAAAGAAATACTCGTTTCTGAGAGGGTCAAAGTAGCGCATTCTTTTCTTCGGGTCTCCGAGCAGCGTGTCCGGGAACTGGTTGAAAGTTTTCAGCTGGGTCTCGAAGCGCAGCCCCGAGATGTTGATGACCACTCGCTCGCAGCACTCGTGGTCCGGTTCGTATCGATCCAGCGACAGGTGACTGGGCAGCGCCGCGGTCTCCTCCAGCATGTTATCGCACGCCACAACTGTCATGATGTCCTTCTCCGTCTCCGCGTAGCCGTGGTTGTCCGCGTTGGTCCCCCTGTGGCTGGCTGAGGGCGAGTCGATGAGGTTGTAGTGGTCATCCATACAGGTGAGGAGACGGAGCGGCAGAGGGCGACCCGCCTCCCCTACCTAACATCGGGTGAACCGAGGGTTTCTCTGCCGTGCGCTCTCGTTTGCTTTTTAACACACTGTCGCCGCCCCACGGAGCTTTATAAACACATGTCTACTCCCGCCCACGGCGAGCATATGCCTGACACATTTCCACCACTCACCCAATCGGAGCCCAACAAGACAGGAGCATCGATTCTGTGTTTTGCCTTGCGCGCACGACGCAAATCATTCACAAAGTGTCCAAAACGCGAAACGAGATTAAACGATGGCAACAGTTCCAAAGACGCGCTCTCTCACGCAGTGTTGGAGATGTTCTACGGGGTTCTTTTTTGTGCCACTAAAATAGTCTTTTTAAACATATAGGGCAGTTAATTAACAGTCATCCGTCACATTTTTGGTGATTGTATTGATATACAAAATCTCGTTTTTCACTTCAATGAAAAGCTTACAGTTGCTATGGTTACCTTTTCGGGCAAACATGACGTTCCGCGTCTATTTACTTCGATATGGTAGTTTTTATGTTCTTAACAGACTGCAAACCGACAAAACTGTCATTTTAACTTGCATGTGGCAAATGCAATACAGAAAATCTTTCAAAAGTCTTTTGGCTTAGCCAATTGTGTCTCATTAGAATCTCAGCAAATGAGATGGCATACAGAAATCTCATGCACTGTAAAGTAAGAAGAACAAATGAAGCCATTTTTGTTTAAAGTACTGAATGGTCTTTGTTTCGTCATTTTTGCAAAGGTAGCAATATGTAAAAAATTGCCTCCCCCTTTTTATACAACAAACTGGTTATTGCTTAAGGCATGAATTATTTTCTCGTGGCTTTGTCTGAGAAAAGCGTCGATTGGCTGAACGTTATATGAAGAAAACGGAGCTCTCCATGGTACTGAAGCGGTGGCGCGCTTGAGCGAGCGCAGGAGGGAGGAAAACATGAAGAGACTGACCTGTATCTGCTGAACAGAATCACATATTTGCAATTAGCCATTTGTACCTAGATGTTTTGTCAAATTACTAACTGTATATGTAACAGAATTATAAACTTTCTTCAAAGGCTCTTTGTTTTGCATCTAGTGGTTTTCAATAGGAGAACCTTTACCACTACATGCAAAAGCAATAAGTGCCCATTTATACAGTTAAGAAAATTATTTTTGCAAGGACACAGATAAATCCTTCAAACGCCACTAGAATTGCTTTTTCCCCCTAGATTGCAGAAGAGAGATGTTGTGAGTCTTGATGTGTCCCTTGCACTCAATCTTGTCTTCAATAAATGAGTGCTTTGACACACAGGGAGGAGAGGGTGAGTAGTACAGATACTCTTTTCATATTCAACCTCCACCATCGTCATCACAAAGCTGTTAAGATGGCAGCTCTCTCCTACACCAATCTCGCCCTCTCTCTTTATCTCATTCAGGCACGTTTCGGTCCTGGACTCAAGAGGGAACTTGTGTTAGTAATTATGTTTGTGTATGTGTGTCCTCATTCCTTAGCTCATGTTAAGCAATCTCTCTGTCTGAAAATGGAATGGCTTCTCCACTGTGATCTGTAGCTGATGTCTGTCATGATTGCACAAGCGGGGATTGGCCAGCCACAGATTAAACAGGTTATTTGCACAGCAGCAGCCGTCAAGAGAGCACAGGGGTGATTCATCTTTGTAAAAGAAGAGCTCAGGGTAATTAAATATTCATGAGCATTTTTGGTCATGCCCTCTGTATGAGCCAGCAAATAGTAATGCATTATTAATCAGAATTTAAATTAAGTGAAACTATTCTTTCAATAGCTGGCTTTGGTGATGAATTCTTGCACTCTAAGTGCAGTGAAAATACAATAGACTGCTACTGCGAGAGACATAAAATACAGATTAAGCACTTTGACACACAGTGTCTAGACAGTCCAGCAAATATTAGCTTGGTGACTGGAGCATCAGTGACACTAATTTACTACTCACTGGTGAGCAAAAGCAGAAATCAATGGGGTTTTAGGGTCACTGATCAGGAAGCCACCGCTAGTGATGCAAACGCTGGAGATCATTACATGTTCACATTGGTCAAGGTCAGTGCAGGACAATAGAAATATTTCCTAGTGCTAACAAAGAATAGCAATTGAAACCGATATCTGTTGAATGTCTGTTTTTGGGAGCTACTGCAATATGATTGCGATGCTCTGTGGCTTGTCAATTATCATCTAGGCTTCTGTGTGTAATGGAAAAATTCAAAAAGAGACTTATGCCAGGCTGTGTGTCAGATTATTGCCTTTTATGTAATTAATTTATTTTTTTTCGTCAAGGACTGGCATAATAAATTTGTTTTGAATCTTGCAAAAACATTTAGGGGTCACATTTCACCCCCCAAATATTTTATATAATGACCATATTTTCAACACAATTAAGTACATTTCCCCCCAAAATGTACTGTTATTTTATTTACTTATTGTCTGTCTTTCTTTTTTATTTTGTGTTGTAATTTTGATTATTAATGAAAGAGATTCTCATTAAAAATTTTTGGATTTCTTACAACCCAAAGATTGCCGTGATATTTTATGCTCTACACTGTATATTCATACTTTAGCCATTTTAGATTTTCAAATAAATAAATAAAAATGAACAAACACTGTTTAGTATGCGTTTAATCTTTTTTAATTACAGGGACACAGAAAGTGTTCTTATATTATAAGTCACCTTTAGGTTTATTATCCAAATTTGTGTCCTCCGCATAAACAAGCTTACGTCCCAATGTGCATACTATCCATCTGAGATTCTATGTCATAATAATAATTTTCAATACTATTTAGGGCACATAGGGTGGATATTAAACACCTTGGGACGCAAGGAAACTACATGTTTGTATATTTTTGCGACTTTAGAGCCCCCTACAGTTAATTTACTGTCGTAAAAATACCACTTGTTGTAATGGAAGTGGATAGCTTTGCACGTGCATTTGTTGCTGCCATAAAGCAATTCGCCTTTATATTTGAAGCATTGGAAAGAAACACGAGCCATATCAGAACTCAAAATTATTTCTATACTGTAATTTTTAGGTAAAACTTTTCATACAGTTAGTTGAAGAACGTAAGTTATAGATGTGATGATAATGATCTAATGGAAATGTTTAAATAAAAACCCAACGAAAGCTCAGTTATATTAAAAATACACTTAAGTTTCTTTCCCTGATTTTTGGTGACAAAATGATTTTAAGAGAGTCTGTTGTTAAGAGCTTCAATGGCTATATTTGAAAAGTAATTTCAAAACCCATTTTCTCTTTTTTATATAGAATAAATCCACTTGTCTTGGTAATGTTATTAAATGCATGGCATCTTGAGCATCTTCTTTTCTTACTCTGCTAATTAGGCAGTGCTACCAATCAGAACAGCTGCTGCCATGGTAATAAAAAAAACATACACACAGCACCAACTTGGACACCAATTTCCATGGGAGTAATCGCTGACACCTCCTCAACCCTGCCAACCATTTCAACCATGGGGAAATATGACATGCACACAGGTACAGTACACTCCCACATACTGTAAGTACTTATCTAGCATGAACATACAGACAAACACATGAATAAATACTGCAATTAGAAGAGAATTAAGAAGCAAAATTAGTGCCTTGTCCTGTGTAATTATGGCATTCATTTTTATCTGTGGGAAAAGCAAAACAAAACCTTTGCACACCATCAGTCTGGCAGTAATTTATAAGTTGTCAAAGTAGGATCAAATTAAAATTTTATTGTCATCAGATTCAGATGGAGAGGGGGAGTTTTCACAAGTAATGATATTACTGCGCTATGGTGGAAGTCCTGCCAAGTGCTTTATTCTATCCGCTTAAAAAAGACCAAGTTTAATTTTGTGTCACCATAATTTCTCATGTAACTAGTCATATAACTATATTTAAATAGGGAAAACGTGAAATTGTTTGGTGGCTTCATTCCTATTTGGATCTTAAGGGATGAATGGAGCTAAGCTAAATGCTATCATAGTGGCACTGCGCGGAGAGATGTGTATCAACTCGTCTAAGTTAAGCGAAGAACAAAGTGTAATATGGAAAAACGGTGGCGTTTCCTTTAAGGTAAAATGCAAAATGATAAAATTTTTTGCCTTCAGCAATTGCAGTTCTAAACATTTAAAAGACGTTTTAGACGTTTTATTTTTTTAAATACGCAATTTTTTAAAGCTGCAAAATAAAGGTAAAGTAGTACATTAAAAATATTTTATTTTAGCTAGTTGCCAAGGCAGCATTTTTCATTCTTGTTTAGTTTTTAAAATGTGCCTATAAGCATATTTGACTAAAACTAAACCTGAAATAAAATTTTTAAAAACATAAAACATTAAAAAATATTAAATTAAAAATATATATAATAAAATGAAAATGATGCTTTCAAAAATGTTCATATATTAAGCAGCACACCTGTTTTCATCCTTGATGATAAGAAATGACTGGAGTAATTAATTAATAAAAATGCAGTCTTTGTAAGGAGTATTCTTTTGGAGTATATACACATGACCCCGTTTGGAGATGAAGGGTGAAGGTCAGGGGAAAGAGAAGCCCTGGAGATTAGTGTCTGTAACTCACCTCTCTTTATTTCTCTCTTCACCTCTCCTCTTTAGGGCTGTGTCAGTGTAATGAATGGACTGAGATTGGTTAATCCCCTCCTGGCTATTAGGTTATATTCTGACATGCCCTTGGGGGGGCCATGTGTGTATGCGACATGAATGCACCTCCCGTAACGTTATCCTGTCAGCGGGGTGTTTTGTGAGACACACTCTGTCTCAGACAGTCTGTATGTTCATCCATTTTTCCATCAGAGAGAGTTCTCTACATGCTGCTTCTGCCAGAGGACATCAACTGATTCAATTCATCAGCTGCAGATGGCTTCGAACAGCGCTTGTCGTGGAGTTCACATCAGTCAACATACTGAACACGCAGGGAACACGGGCCGGTGCGGATGAGATGGATTTGAACGTCTGGCATTAGGCATGTCAATGAGAATCTTTCTGCGGTTAGCAGTATGAAAACAAACAGAAGGTTGACATTTCCTTTTTTCATGGCTCAAATAAATATTCATTTGCTGCTGTTTCCCAGAGAGATGCTTAGTGAGTCATCATGACTGACGCTGAGTTTCACGTCCAGCAGTAAACGAAAGATTCAGTTGAGTAACATTTTGACTGCTGTGTAATAAACATGCCAATTAAGTGCTAACATACAGTACAATTTCTACAGCAGAATCAAATGAAGGCTTTCCATGCCGCTTGGCATATCAAATGACAGAATTTGTTTTAACGAATCTTGCTTATACAATAGATTTTAATTAGAGTAGATCATTGATTGGACACATTTATGCTATTTAGTCAGTTTTTTTGTTTTTGAATGGAGCTTCACCGAGGCTGCATTTGTTTGATCAGACCTACATCAAAAACAGTAATATTTTAAAAGATTATTATAATATAAAATGACTAGTGTTCTATTTTATTAGTTTTTAAAATGCAAGTTATATTCCTGTAGTGCAAAGCTGAATTTTCAGCTTTATTACTCCAGGTTTCAGTGTCACATGATCCTTTCAAGAGTTCGCGCTTCCTCATAATCAAGAAGGATAAAGTTTAGCATATGTGGCGTGCTGTCCGGGGGGCGAGCC
>JAUCNO010001758.1:21650216-21663738 GCA_032353835.1 Enteromius viviparus
TAAATAGCCTATACATATATTTGAAATATAAAAATAAAATGCACCTCTATAATGAATGTTTCTGCATTAAAATTATTATAAAATTACGTTTGGGGTATAGTATGAAAAAAAATTAATATCCTGAAATTGTATGGAAGAAAACAACAACAATAAAAATAAATATAAATCAATTATTTATTATTTTTTTAATAACGTAATTTTTTAAACACTACAAATTTGTAATTATCGGTTGCTTTAGCCTAAAGGTAAATATTATTTTCAAAAGCAGACACACATACCCTTATTCGTCATTGACCCAAAGAGATATTTGCTTCTTTTTCTGTTTTTGAGGTTAAGCTGCTTGATTTGAGGGTCTGAAATTGCATTGTCATAATCTCAAGAGAGCAGCCTAAAGAATTGAGGAGAGGAAGGTAGGAAAGCTCGGTCAGGGAATCCTAATGACTTTATTGATTGTGACACAGACATGTATAAATGCCTGACATCGCAGCATGCCATCAGTTCATCAACGAAACAGAATGGAAAATTGCCCACAAATCTCATCTAAACGACTCTGACAAATGACTCTTTACGTACAAGTAGGAAGGAGCTCTAGAAGCTCACAGCACGCTGCAAGATGCAGTTATCCAAATTAGTGAAGGAGGCATTAACATGGAAGGCATAAATTACTGTCTTTAAAAATGTAGTCGTCTGCTCTGTAAACTAAATCTGCACATTCTGTTACTGTGAGACGACACAGCCGAGCATTGCAAATCTGGGATGCTTTTAAACGTGCCTAAATGTGTCAAGTTTTAAACCAAAATTTTCGTGCATCTTAACACGCTCCTTTTTGAGATACAAACGAGCACTCATTTCTGCTCCCTCCCCCAATACGATCCCCCTCCCAGCGGTAAAATCCCATTCCGGTGTGGCTTTGTGCAATCGCCTCAACCAAGTAATTTATGAAAACGAGGAAAAATCTCCGTGCAGATGGGACTGAGAGGTTAGAAAGAGGTATAAATATTCCTGATCATGCATTCAGCTGCCCCCGAGGTCTCCCAGTAATAGATGGTATATCTTCTAGTGCTATTAACCCGTGAGATCAGACGTGGCTGCGTGTTACAGGGACAAGGAAAGGAAATTACGCAGAACCGCTCGCGTTCACACCTGTGTCCTATTCTCCAGCGTAACCTGGGTGTTGTTATTGTCACCTTCACCGTTCGAATGATGGCAGTGGGATTGTTTTCGGAGAGAAAAGCGCTAGTTGAAAGCAGCGCTGGCCCTTTGTAGTGCGAATTGGGTCTTTTTTAGTGATTCTGTTTGATCATCTCTAATTGAAAAGCACATCCGTAACATATCCCAGTGTTTTTTCATTGTGTATGAACAGTCTGTGCCATAAAACTCAATACACACGTCTTTTGGCTTTAATTACACATTTTTTAATATATTAGCCTATCTTTTATATTTCATCATCTACTAATATTGGCGCCCCTTGGTAAATATGAGCCAAGTTGGCTATGGAAATAATTCTGCATTGTTTATCCTTTTGATTTTTGTAGTTTAAAAAAATAACAAAATTTGAATCTATCATTAAAGTAAAACCATTGAAAGTGGGGAAAAAATGCTTTCTCTTATTCATGTTGGCCACAATTATTGGCGCCCAATTATTGCAAAGTTCTTTCCCCAAAATAACATCTCTGAGTTTTCTTCATTAATGCTTGATAAGAGATCAGAGACCTTCATGCAGAATCTCTCCAGATATCAGCGTGTTGGTGCTTCTCCTCTTTAGTCCACCTCACTCATTTTCTAGAGAGTCCAGGTCAGTGGAGTGGGGCCGCAGTGGCTAAAGGGGGTGCTTTTTATCCATTTGTACAAAACTCATATGGTGGGTTTGCTACCAAAAAGCTTTCTTTTGTTTGTTTGTTTTATCTGACTATAGGAGCCAGTGCCATTTGAAGTTCCAGTCATGTCTGACAACTGAATATGATGCCATTTGATGAGTGAAGAGCATTTCACTTGTGGTGATGTAGGGGCTATTTTTTTATGACCCCAGGACTCAACTAGCTGTGTTTGACCCTCAAACTCTCCTCCTCACCTCTTGATCCTCGAGGTCCTCTCTCCTGCAGAGTTTAGCTCCAACCTTGGAAAACCCTGAAGAAAAAATACCTGACTGCATCCTGAAGACCTCCATTAGCTGGTTCAGGTGTGTTTAATTAGGGTTGAAGCTAATCTCTGCAGGGGCACCGGCCCTCCAGGACCTGATATAAACGCACGTCCTCTTCCAGACAGATTTGTAATATCTTTAGTTGACTGGAAGCAATTAATTATTGCCCTAATTGTGGAAATAGGGATTTTGAGTAGCCAATTTGAAGCTTAACAATCTTGTTCTGCACATCAGAACTATATTCTTTGGTTCTACTCCTTGTGATGGATGATTAGGGAAACTGGCCTTTGTGTTCCTCATGTTTATAATCCCTTGGAACAGGAGGCCATAGCTACATAATTTAATTCTCCTAGTCACCCTGGTGTGCTAAAAAGTGTAAATATGAATAAGAGTATACTTTAGAAATATTTGCATTATTTTACAACTGGTACAGTGCGTGTCAAAAGGTAAGCTATTTTGATAACTTGGCAGTGCCCGTTTACTGCTTGTTTACATAGACCAACAATTAAAAATAGGGCAGATGGTAACGCTAGAGTTCATTGCGTATGCAGCACCACCACTAAAGTGGGACACTCCTCAAAGGCAGCTACCCCTTCTAAATTAGTTCAAAGTCACCACGATGTCAGTTCAAAAACTGACACTTTTTATTTCTTTATGGAATATTGAAGTGTTTATTATGAATAACTTATACATGCACACCATTCATTTTTTTAATTAATGTGTCATTATAATCTATAAAAAAACATAAACTTCACCAGTTTGAGATCAGGGCAATAATCCCTGATTTACTAACCCCTATCGAGGTAACCCCCCACAGTTTTTTTGTTATGATAAGAACAATATTTTAAGGTTGCAAAAATGTTTCTTGCAACATTCTACAAAATTTGAATCCAATATATGTTCTTTAAACATGAATTATATGCTACTGTCCAGTTTTCCTGTTGTGATTAGAACATTTTATAAATGTTGCAAAAATGCTTCTTAGAATGTTCAAGTACAAATATTATCATGAGAACATTTTAAGAACTTAGTTGAGAAAGTTTTCTCTCAATGCTCTTCGAACATGTTTTAAATCATAAAATTCAAGATCATTTTATAAACATTCCTTTAAGAATGTTTTGCACCAGGAATTATGTAACTTGAAAAAAAAAATGTTAGTGAAAGTACCTGTAAGCTGGGTAGAAACCTGTCACTCACATCGCATGACATCACAGCAATCAGCAAACAATCACACAATCACTTAATCCTTGATGGACAAAATTGTGTCCGGCCTTACATTTTTTTCATTCGATAAACTCTTTATATTTTACAAAGGAAAGAAAAGATGATCAGTTTCCTTTTCATTCTGACTTTAATGATACCATGTTACGTCATGAAAAATTCACTTTTGAATGTTTTCTGTAAACCATCTTAGATGTGTTTCAGAAACATGTTCTATGAATTATGTATAAATAATGGTTTTGTGCTAACATTTCAAGAACGTTATTATAGACCAGATAACTTTGAATAAACATTCTATTACTGTTACTGGAAGAATGTCTGCTCATATCTTTTAGAAAACCTTGTCAGAATGTTAGCCAAAGTTCTAATAATGTTCTCTGTTTGCTTTGGAAATCATTTATTTGCACTCACTAGGTTTTAGAGCATAAAATTTAATTTAAGGCTAACTTCAGTGTTTCTGAAAAGGCTTTTTGCTTCTCCTCTTTGGATTGGATATTATAAGGTTTCAATCTAATACATTTAATCTGGAGCAAGCATATAACTGAGACGGTCACAGCATGTTTGCTGCAAAGTGGACACGGGTTTACCATATCACATTTTGCTCTGACCTGTAGCTGGGCTGCAAGTGGAAGTCAAGCTTAATTAACTAATTAATTGAAACTTTCAGCTGCTGGTTGCAGCATCTGTTGTTGGAATCTTCTCTCAAGCGTCTCCGGTGAGAATTAATTTAGTCTCTCTGCTAACAAGCCATTGGTTGGTCAAATCTGCTCCTTTCAGAGGACTTCAAAAACAAGATACATGCATAATTACTCGTTGCAAAGTATGTTTGGAAATACAGTCATCGGTTAAAATGAAATGTGCATCAGACTAGTTTTGTTTGCAGGCATTATCTAATTTATGCATGTATTGCTGCCCTGGTAAACACTAAAATGGGGACAGTCCAGTGTCTAAAAAGCGCCCTCTTGTGGTTGAACTAGGAGCCTGCCGTGATTATAAATGATTAGGGAGGATTGGCTGCAGCACAACTATTAGGATGAAAAAAAATGACTTTTATTGAATGTGAAACACTCCAGCTGGGAGGTTTAGAGATAACAGTCGTTCTTATATAAGCATCTTCACACCACCCCAGTAGGGTATTTCCAAAAGAACATTTGTTGCAGTTTTAATCACAACAGAATGTTTGATGGACACCACAAGGAGGCAGCACACGTGTATCACCAATCTGATGCTTCTGTTTGGAGTTTGCCATCCATCAGTGCTCTCTGTGTTGCTTGTAGTTAATTAGTGGTGCTTGCGGGCATCAATAATCACTTGTTTGGGTTTGAAAAGTCCATCCATCAAACACGTAGCAATGCCACATGCAAAAACCACTCAGAACAACTTGGCAAATGCTTACAAATTTGACAGTATTCAGTTAGCTTACTCAGTATTTCCTGATAAAGAGCAATCAATGTGAGCATACAAGAAAATGTAAAGATAATTTAATCGTAGAATATCATTTTGATGTAACTGATCAGCTAACAAGCAACAATCTTAGAACTTTGGCTCACATTCTGGATATGAAGTAAACACTCTTCTAGTAAAGATATTAGAATGTTTGTTCAAAGTTAACGTTCTGAAAATCCTTGGTTATGCATCATTCATGGAAGGTTTCTTCTGAAACAGTTTAGTTGGTGTATTTTTAAATATTGATTTCATTTCATAATGAAGCTTTAAAAAGTAGCCTAACATTCCCATAGTTACATTTTTATAATATGTATATTCATTTTTATTTCAATTGTTAATGCCTGACTTCTAAAATCAAATGCCATGACTAACAAAGCTTAAGTCTTGTAATCTGGAAATCATTTGATCATTTGATTGAGAGAGTATTAGAGCAAAGGACAAAAACTATCGCTTCATATATCCAGCCAAGTGGCCTTAGTTTTACTCCAAAATCCCTGACTCGTGTTGTAAGATTAATTACAAAGGAATTTTCCCTTCCTTTTCTCCCCAGTGACGGAGGAGAACAATGAACAGAGAGGGCTAGATGGACACATTTGAGAGGAGTGTAAATGACAGTGGGAGGTAAACTCAAGAGATGTAATGGGTCACTACACGTGCAAAAGAAACTACTGGGTTTCCAATTGTCTAACTCAAAGTAAATGGACAAACAGTTGATTCTGTGAAGAAAATATCAATTATTTATTCAATGTATGGTATTTTTGACTTATTTAGTCAGGACATTATCAGCTTAATCAATCCTGGCAGTGCCTGGGGGTCATTGTATTCTTCGGGAGCAAAGCGCATTCATTTGGAGAGGGTCTTTGTGCTAATTCCTTAAAAGATGGTAGCTTTCTGAATCTCTTCTTGGATTTCAAAGGTGAGAGGGGTCACTTGATCTGCTGGTGCTTATTAGGAGGGGCTTCATGACATGCAATAGCTTAGGAACTCTTCTATAGTGACCTCTGTATAGTGTTTGTGTGTGCACACATATGCTGTGGGTGGGAAGAGTACCTTGGCAAACCTAATCCTCCAACTGGTAATTTGTCTTGCAACTTGGACTTTCAGCTGGTTTCCAAATGATAAGCTTTAGACAAATCGGTATGTTTTTAAGTTGCTGGAGGATTCTAGTACACTAGTTGACATTGTTCATTAGTCAGTCTGATTGGAGAGGTCATTATAAGCATTGCTGTGATGCTTGTTTATTCCGTGAACATTCCTATTGATATTTATTGAAGGCCTGACCTGGCCATATGAGAGAATATTTTGGATCCAAAGTGCCTCTATTATACCTTGCATAAAGTTGGTGTCTCTAAAAATGAAGGAGTCGACTCTGAATCATTGAAACAAGCTCTTTTTAAAATGAGTCCCAAGCCATTTTATGTTGACGCCAAAATGAAACATTAGCATATCGCCCCCCCGTGTTTTCAGGTTTGTCTGAATGAAAATGACACTTCATTCTTTGTCACTAGGAGCTGCTTTTGGATTGTTAAAATCACACAAACACTGCTTTAAATGAAATCCACCGATCAGCGGAGAGATTTGATAAAATGAGCGAAAGTAAAATGAATCGTTTGGGAGTTGTTGGACTATAAGAAAATGAAAGTACTTTTTGACCTGCTGTTGTTTAGGACTCCCAAAACCAAAATATGAAAACCAAAACCCATAGGGGCACTTTAACAAATTTTAATTAGAGCAAAACCTTTGATAATTAAAATCATGGATTTATATCTAGACTAGAATTTAACTCAATTTAATTGAAGGCAGGATTTCCATCCAATAAATATGTGTAGCCCCAACTCATAAAAAAGAAATGAATGCGATGAAATTTAACAAAATCAGTTTGATCAAATATAGTTTTAATAAAATTGATATTTTATTATGCTTGTTGAACTCTAACTAAAACATTTAACAAGAAAATAAATAAATAGGATGACTTCCTTCTACACTAAAAAAAGAAGTTTGATTTACTTTACCTTTGGCATTTACCTACTTGTTAAGCATACCATGCAGGATGGTTTTTATACATCCATGGCATGCCGAAAGCATTATTATTATTAAAACAACTTTGATTCATGTTAGCAGGTCCCTAAGCACATGCTCTACAATATATACCACAATGGTAACCCCCAAAACACTAACATAGCAGAAGGTCTTTTAAATAAAAACATAAAAGAGCATTAAACATTAACAAGTCTCCAAATTTTATCTTCTTCATAAAAATGCCTAAAATAACCTTTTATTTCAAGATTGACTATCCTTATCCAGCCCTGTGCAAAGAATGACGGGAAGGGGAAATCCACTTCTTAGTTACCCAAGTAAAGTCATTTATGTTCTTTCAAAATGACAATATTGAGTTGAAACAAAAGTCAGTTTAACACAATGCAGTGGTTTAAATAGGGAACCAAACATAATAGTGTTACATGAAAATGTGTTGTTTAAAAAAAACTGAACAGTGTTGGGAGTGTAGAGTCTGGTTTAGTTTAGATTTTTTTCTAGCATTCACTATTATTTTATTTTATTAACAGAAATGTTTTCTGTTCCTTTTCCTCGTCTAAACTGTTACTTCATCAGCAGCCATGCTTTAAACAGAGATTGTTCTCCGCTGTTCAAATCCGATTTGTTTTGTGCCCTTCCGTTATGTTCCACTTATCACGTTGTGTTGACAACTCTTAGTACTGAGCGATATAAGCTTGTGATGCGGAAAGACAGGACTCATCAAAGTGTTTCCTGTACAAGCTGATGATGTGTGTGGCCAGATGTTTGTAACGTTGCTGTGTTATGGAGGTCACCGGAAATCTCAGAACATCTGGAAAAACACAATTATCTGAACTGACAAAACAGGTGGAGATATTATCTTTTTATTCCCTAGAATCATCTCACAAGACTCTTCCCATTCGAATTTCCCCAAGCATCCAGAGGGAAATCAAGTTAATTTACCATTTCTTTAACTTGGAGGCTAAATATCAGTGGGTCCACAGAAGATATTGCACTCATTGAATCATTCAAAAGCGTGATTCATTTAGGAGTAAAGCACATGACCGCCTTTATAAGCCAGTCATTAAACGATTTACAAGATCAGTTCTAAAGAGCTAATACATTCAGGAATGGGTCCGAGTTTATTGTCTCTGAATGAGTCGTTGAATCATTTGTTCAACCATTTTGGTGGTAAACACTGAATCATGTGTTCGGCTTTGTTCAGTTTCTGTTTTCTTTAATGCAGTCAAAAGAGAGTATTTCAATACTGTGCAACGTTTAACTATGTGTTTATTGATCTGTTGTATAAAGGCAATATTGCACAATTATAGCAAATGTACTACAATGTCTTCTCAGAACCAGATGCTCTTCTTTTGTAAACATGCATGTAAGTAAAAAACAAAACTCAAATGTTTTGAAATACATTTATTTTGTGCTAAATATACTACAAATACTTATTTATGTACTTAATTAAAATACCCTGCAGTTATATATATATATATATATATGTGTGTGTGTGCGTATATATATATATATATATATATATATATATATATATATTTATTAAGTTAAGCTGGTATTCTTAAAGTCTGCTAGACTAAAACAATTAATCTTCTCTAATTAAAGAAATACTGAAGTATATTTGATTGTACTAAAGTTGATCTGTTGCAAGTACAGTATACTTTAGGTGTATATTTTGCATTTAAAGGCTGATAATGTGGAAAGATCATACACTTCTTATTAATAGTGATATTAAAACACATTTATGCATACAAAATGTGCATTGTGCAATAAAGAAATTCTCCAAATAAAGTTTAATGATGATTTTATATTAGTTAAAAAATTTGTGAATTCTACCAATAAATGTATTTGAAATAAATGGTATAGGGTTTTGTTTATTAGTGTAGATGGACATGTTTATCAGTTACACCTAAGTCTATGCTCTTTTGCTTAAGTATATGCTGATATGTTTCATATAAACACATATGATATGACCTGTCCTTTTAATAAACAGGAACAGCCTAGTTAAAAAATGGGATAAAAGATAATAAAACAACAATCATCAACACTTAACTAGAACTTGTTAAAATGTCTCAGTTTGAAATACAACCGATTGTATTAAATTCTTTTAAAAACTCTCATGGAATTGTATGCCGCTCATATAAAAGATAAAGAAATTTTTGTTTGGGAATGTAATGCACTGATGTCGACAGGAAATAAAGCCTACATTGAAGAAAACGAACAAAAGGGCCCCATCCCCAGACAGTGAGAGTGTGAATTAACACTTCTATTATTGTGGCATAAAAATACTGTTCCCCCTCAGGATAAAAATGCAAATTTTGTTCAAACCTCAAACTATGCCACACATTCATATAGAGCAACAGTATAGCTGCTGGTTTTGTTCATATTCAAGGCACTATTCATATTAAAGGTCATTGAGCACTTAATGTGGTGAAAAATGCATTTTAAAGTGCGTATTTGTTATAATAAAGAGAATATCCATTTTCAACAGCTGTGAAAAATAGTTGCATCTAGTCTATTTGAAATAGTAATATCTTCTAAATATCTTCTTTTTTGTTCCACAGCAGGAGAAGTCAGTTTTTCAGGAACACGAGGGTGACTAAGTGATGACGAACTTTTCATTTTTAATGAACTGTGCCTTTGAAAAAGTCATTAAAAGGCTATCAATAGTGTTTCAGGTGAAAAATAATGTAATTTTAACGAAAACGCTTGGTGGATCAGACAAGTATGCTCTCTTTTGCATTTTTTTTCATAATATTTGTCAGCTTGAATAGTTTTCTTTCTGCCAAGAATTTCAGACGGCTTTCTAGTCAGTATCGCAATCACTGTGGTAAAGTGACGTTTCAACCGAACACGTTCAAAGTCAATATTTTCAAAGAGGCCGTTGTCAGTTCCAAAATACATAGAATGGTGGGCTTTTGTGAATTTCTGTCCATGCTGTTGTCGGGAAACTGAAATCCAGCATGGAAATCGACCTTTACATCTGACACAACACAGATACTGTCTTTCCATGCGTCAGGAGCTAAATGATGTCCGTCCTGATGGCTCAAGGAGAAGGTCAAAGGGTCTTTTGGCAGCGGATTCTTGGTCTTCAGAGTCTGAATTCCTTCATTCTGACTGTATGGCAGAGTCTTGAGAATCTGCAGAGCTGATGAGACTTTCTCATCTTATGAACAACACTTGGCTCAAGCTCGCGTTCAGAGGAAATGACTTTTCCTAGCCACTCTTCATCTCAAGTGCAGAATGAGGGGAGTGCATAAGTTCATTATTGTTCACCCTGCTGTGTGTTTGAGTTACATAAATGGTATTGTTGAGATCAGTATGCTGCTGCAGTACATCTGTGTGATTTTCAAATTATGGATCCCTTCTCTGTGTTGTCATCGTGAGTGCATTTGTACTATGTAACAGAAAGGCGACAACTATAAAAATGCATTTTGAAATGAGTGTTTTATATCAGGTTTGTTGTCAAAAGTGTAGACATGAGTGCAGATCAGGGTAATGTGGAAAAAACTGGGAAGTTAGTAGTACAGTATTGGTTTAAAAAAGGATAGATAGAAAGATCACATAATATTTCCATAAAAGACATGTTAAATTTGAGTAAAATTAGATGTGTATATATGTAATGTGTGTGTGTGGATGTAAGGATGGATGGATAATCGAAAAAAACATATTTTTGGAAAAAAAAAACATGAGCAAAAATAGAATTAGAATTAATTTTTGAAGATGTTTCCATTTTTGGGAATATAGAAAAAATCCCTCTTATGTCCAGGATTTCCTGGAGCTTATATTTGTTGACTTGAATTTAAATCCTGGTTTAAGTGGTTCTCTCATCTACCTTCACACCAGCGATTTTACATTATTTTGCTCCTTCCCCCTTTTTTCTTTTCTGTGTGCTACTGTACTGCCTTTGATGTCTTTTGAAGATATTAATCCTCCTTTTCATGCTTGAATTAAAATCCTTACTGATTATTTTCATGAAAGAATATCAAACAACCAAGGAATTTATGTTTTATCCATTCTGAGTGTATTTTTGAGGAGGAAATTAATAGGAAATGATCTTATAATTCTTTTCATCTGACTGCGAGTCAGAGGTGGATGATAAAGGCAAACAGATTGCGTCTATTAAAAAAGGTCTGTTTGCACTTATGTGAAACTGTGAAAGTTGAGGCACTTCCTTACATATCACATAATACGGTACTGTACATGTGGCTATGGAGATCTGAATACAAGGTGATTTGTCTTTGTTTGAGATATGTTCAGTTCCTATCCAATTACTTATTTCACACTCCTCAAAAGACATCTGATGACATTTACAGACCACATGGCAATATCTGGGATTAATAGATGGGTCTGACACAAAGCCTGAACATTTGTTGAACACTATAGTTCACTGCTAATCACCGAGATCAGATCATTGAGAACCTGCGACCAATACATATTTACCTCCACCCATCTATTCCTCAGGTTTGTTTACCTGTAGTTCCTTTTAATTATGAAGAAAAGAATCATTTGTCCTGGCCTGAACAGGATATTACAAAAGATGAATGCACTTCGTTCAGTGCCTGCCTTGCAGCAAGTTTTAACATCCCCACAAAATAAGCGAGGTTTTGGATTTACTCAAAAATGAAAACCTTCATGTCATTCCATGTTGTTTTGTTTCTCTGTAAGGGACATTTCAAATAATCGTTCAGTATTTTTTTTTATCTGATAAGACCAAGTTTTAGAAGGATTTGCTTCAGCTAAGACCAGTTGGTATGCACCTACGCAGTTTAATATTTGTTGCTTGCTACGGTAAATGAGAAAGAACTAGATTTTACCAGAAAGACCAGCTCAGGAGTAGTGTGATTAGGTGTGCAATCCTTCCTTCAACTCCAGTTTTGTTCTATTAGTCAAACCCATGTTTTTATACCTATGTCTGCATGCTTATGCTGATCCCTCAAGACCCTCTTCCAGACTTAGTTTTAGTTCAAAACAGCAGAGAAACAAATTCCCGAACTCATGCTAACACCAACAAGAAACAAAACTGCAAACCTCAAAATCACTTCTACACACTTATGGCCTCAAGTCTTTTACTTGATTGTCTGTTTGCAAACATAACAATTTCCAACCACCTTTATGGTGAAATCTTTTTATGCTTCAAGCAACATCATCACCCTCGGAGGAGATTTGTATAGTTGGGATGTTCTTTGATTTTGACATTATGCATCACCACATTTGACCTTGCACATCTGTGCGGTTGGGAGAATCCATTACTCCTTCTCCACCAATGAAAAGCGAGACCTTTACATAATAGCCTGAAGAAAAACGAGTGAAAGTGTCATGTATTTGTTTGACAAACACAAACAGCAAGCTGGCGGTGACCTCCATCCTCCATCCTCCAGTGTAAAACCGATCCAGACCGTTTGAAAAGTAGACCATGCTGCTATTATGTTGAGTAGTGTTGCAGGAAATTGCTCTTTGTGGTACTTGCCAAGACAAGCATCATTATTATTTCTGATGAATAATTGTGAAACATGCTGTTAACTGACAGTTTGTTTAACTGGCAAATTGTTTTCTGTACCACCATTTCTTTTGCCTTGAAATGCAACAGTTCAGAGAGTGTCGCAATTCAGTCATCAGATGGAAAAACAAATGTTATGAGTCTTTGATTGGCCCCAAAATGTAAACAAACGTGTGTTGCTGGGCAGCTTCATCGCTGTGCAAATGAGCCTTGACGAATCTGGATATTGCAAAATGGCATTGAACTAACAAGGTTCAACTCGCACTGGAGTGCCTCGTTGCATTTCTTTTATAGAATATTCATTTATAGAAATCCCATTATCATTATGTTTCCTTTTTGGACTTAGGAAATCCTGTGCAAGTACCTCTCTGATTCTGCACGTCACAAGAATAGTTATAATTTAAGCAATATTGCAGGAGTTGCATTTGTTAAACAGTTCTGTAAATAACAGAATAATATCAACCATATGCTATTTTGTATGCTAATTTTGCTATTTATTTCTTTCCCCCAACAAAAAATTGTTTAGTTATAATGTGGAAAGCCATATAAATGGAATTTTACCTATTAAACTGTATCATTAATTATTCAGAGACAATGAATCTCCTTGATTTAGATGTGAAGACCTGTTCAATTATATAGGAAATGGATTAGGATTGGGATTTTAGTTATAAGCAGAGTTGTTGGTTTGTTTTATGCTAGTAGTGGTGTTGAGGTGACGTCTCTGAGGTCATGCGGTCTGGATTGGTGACTGCTGTTGTCAAATTCCAGTGATTGCTGTTCTGTCTTTGTGATGTTTTGGTCTTTTCACTTGCTATTTTAAGAGGATGGCATATGCACTCTTTCTCAGTCCTTCCACAAACACAAATCAAAGAGTTACAACTAGTTGAGTCACTCTTAACTCAGCCTTATGCAGACTTTAAGTCCACAGCATGGGTTTGTCTAGAAGCTTTAAGCCTTAGTCACTTGCCGAATCATGATGTATTCATTGATTATTCTGAAACAAAAAATTCCTTTTCAGATGACATAACCAAGCCATTTCCATTTCCAAACCAACACACACCAACACACACACACACACACACACATACATATATATATTTAGTATATGTGTGTGTGTGTGTGTGTGTGTGTGTGTTGTTTTGGAAATGGAAATGGCTTGGTTATGTCATCTGAAAAGGAAT
>JAUCNO010001758.1:21690464-21729592 GCA_032353835.1 Enteromius viviparus
ATTAAAAATCGCGATACCTCGATTTAAGAAAAAATTAAATCGTCTTAAAATGCAAATTCGAATTAATCGAAAAAATCGCCCAGCCCTAGTTTTTGTCATGATTTTTAACTTTACATGCTAGCATGATTTAGCATTGTAGTCTTACTGGAAAGGATAAATATTTGTAAATATAAATAATGGCTAATATGTTTCCCTTTGATTCTATAACTAGGAAAGGACTTTCTGGCATCGTTTCAGATGGACAAATGACAGTATCACAATAAAGCACTTTGTCTTACAGAATTTCAATCAATGGTCTATTTTAGTCAAGGTTATCCCTCAAGTTACGGTGATGGGCAAAATACAAAGCATCCTGTTCTCAAAGTCAAACCCAGCATTCATGTGTTTGTACCAAAATAGAGCTTTGCTGAATGTGAAACCGGTGACATGGCGTAAACCAGCGAGTGTCACACAAACACAGTTTTTTCCACTCGTTACCACTGATCTGATGAAGTGGTGCTTTTTCCATACGTGTTTCTGATTTGTTTCACTCTTGTTTGCAGCTGTCAGGCTCGCTGGTGTTGGCTGTGGGATTATGGTTGAGGTTTGACCCAGACACAGCCAACCTCTTAGCCGAAAATGATGCCCCTGAGCACTTCTTCATTGGTGAGTTGGAAAAGAGCGTTAAAGCCCATATTAAATGTTTACATAACCTGCATATATAGTGACTTGCATGGGTTATTAGGAAGCGGGCCATGTGAATCACTATGAATGGAAGAAACTGTAAAAAGAGGAAAAGAGACCATGTGACCAACGTATAAAAGAATTAACCACAGTTTCTTTCACAATAATAGACTGACATTGAGAAAAAATAACATGCAAGAAATATAATTGCATAGCAGTGTTTAGTAGTCATTTTACTTTACATGTTATGTAATTATTTAAGTTGAACGATTTCACATAGTTATTATTTGATTTATTCAGTTACCAAAAATTATTTCCCTCCCCCCCTTTTGATTTTAATAAGTTTAATATACAGAATTAACAGTGCATATAACAAAAGTAATATTAGCAAAAAAAAGAATTTAGTTTAGTTAAAAATAACAATTGAAAAACAAAACATTTTGTAAAAATGTTTTGTAAAAACCCCGCCTTCTGGATGTTGCATAAAGCCACCCAACCTCAAGAGATTTGTTCAGACAGACGCTGAATAATCATTAAATACTTCCCTTTTTTGTGCTTGAACATGCTAACTCGCATAAATGGGATATGTGTTGTTGTGATCACTTGCCTACCATAGCACTCTATCTATATTATCAATCACCAAGCACAGTAACCATCATTACAGTAGGAAACCCATAACATTGCAGATTCATTCATACAAGCTCAACACCAACACAGTATTACCAAAGCACCGGGCTTCAACGGCAATTTCAGGCTGAAATTTCCCATCTGCGTCATGGAGCCCTAATAGCCTCTGTAATGGCGTATCTGATATTGGTTTTAGGTGTGATGAATGAGCAGGGACGCTGATAGCTCTTGCTAATGGCTAAAGCTGATTTCTCACAGGAGAGGCTGTTTAACTGATGTCAGTGAATTATAAAAATGTTATTTCCCCTTTAGCTCTGGTTTAGTCCCCAGAGCAGGCAGTTGGTGAACTACCGTTGGTTGTAAAGCTGGCCTCTCCATACATCTCATTGCTCTTGCAGCAGTTAGTTTATTTAAAAAGATCACTAGTTGTAGAATGGTGTTTAAGAATCTTAATTTGCTCATTTGTACGCCCTGATGTTTTTCTGCTCATGGTAGCAATGAGATGATATATATTGGCCAGATCTTGAGCACTCGTAATGGACAAACTACTGCTTTGCGAGCGCTAAGCACAATGATTATGAAACAAATTGCAATACCGGGTCATTAGGCCTTGACATCATATGCTCAGATACCCAGAAACTGAGCAGTTAGGTTAATCAGCACTGCTATAATCTTAAGCAGCAATGTTTTAATAATGTTTCTGGGACAGAGCAAATATGAAAAGGGAGAAGTGAGAGAAGCTATGTGGATTCATCACTGATACACAAGATTACACGCATTTCTTGATGATATAATTATTCTTGGAACAAACAGTTTCTACCCAGAAACGGAAGATATATCACTTGGCAAACAACTATGTGCTACGAAGCTAATAGAGCAGATGCACAGAGACAAAAACAGGAAGCAAGATAGAGAATTGTTACAAATACATGTGTCTTGTTTTTTTAATTATTTATTTTGTATTTTTATTTTAAAACATCATCTATACAGTATTATTTTAATTTGATAGTTCATAGTTATTTCCATATCACCATGTGTTTCATCTGTATTTGACCCTGTAACTCTATCACTAATTCTAATTCTATTTATTCTGCCTTCATCTGAAATCCCACCATTTTGACACTCTATTAGTTCCTTATTTACTCTCTTAACTGCTAATGTTATTTATTTTATTTTTTTTAATTAAACAATATTTCTTTTTTCTATTCTGTCTACTAGGGCTGTGCAATATGGACAAAATAATCATATTGCGATTTTTTTTTTTTTTCTTTTAACTAATATTGTGATTGCGATTTTTATTTGCGATTTTAATAGCGATTTTGGCAACTGTTTTTGCTTTTGCAAACAAGCTTCATACATACATTGTAAATGTATTCAATGCATAAGATGTGCATAACATGCATCATATCTGTGCACATATGATAGGTAATTGCATCAGTAATTTCTTTGTGCCATTTCTGAATAAAAAATTCGGAATGAAAATCTAAATAAATAAATAGATAAAATTGCAGCCTTATGCAATTTAGAAATTGCATGTGCTTAAATTGCGATTTTTATGTTTTTGCGATTGTGATTAATTGCACAGCCCTGCTGTTTTTGATTGCTTCCATTCTATTGTCTTCAAGTGGCTTTGGATAAAAGCATCTGCTAATTGACTAAAATGTAAAATGTAGCCTAATGTAAATTATTAAACACAGCTTAAATTGAATTTCTTATTTAACTGAAGACATTTCAGATGTATATCTGGTTATCATGTGAAAAGCAATGTTTACCAGATACAAATTGCGCTCCATTTACCAACAGAACTTGTGGTAGATAGTGATGTTTTAATAAATAGATTATTGTGCTTAAGTGAGGCAAAATCCTAACATTAAAGCATTTTTTTCTGGAACATTGGAAAGTCTTGCTGGTTTAATCTGTATTTGTGAAGATTTACTACATTTAAATATTGGCACGTATGTCTGTAATTGTTGTATTTTACTTTCATTATTTTTCAATAATGTGAGTGAAGTCAGACCCAAGAAAATGTTGGTTTAATTCTATTTAACCAATAAGTTGCAGACTAGGGAGGTCAATTTTAGCTAATTTTCTTAGTTTAAATTAACAATCAATTAATCATTAATAATAATACTGCAAAATGCATCTGGGCGTCTATTGCAGGGGCGTATAGTCAGCGGCATGATGGCATGTGCAAATATCTATTAAATGCCAGCTTTCTCACCAAAATGAAGGGGGTTTATAGTCTACATAAAAGGCTAGTAGCAGGATATATATAAAAAAGTGATTATGATCATTTGATCAAATCCAGAGAGCGCGCTGTAGTTTTGTGTGGGATCGTTATGCTATGCGCTTATTCAGATCCCACCGCTGAAGACCGCTGAATGCACTTTGTTAAAGGATTTCATGACACTTGTTGTTTTTAAAACACCATAGCAATGTTTTTTAAGCATTTACATGATGGTGAAACCACCGGCACTTCAACGGCAAAACATTGGCCTACTGTTACCCATCATTTTACTGAGTATTATGACACAAGTGAGGTACAAAGCTTTGTTAATACGAGAAATAACTGGTTAGCAGTTATTATTATACACCGCGACCATGCTTTTGGATTCATGCCAATCTGAGCGCATGCATTTAAAAAAACAAGCCATACGCAAATTCTGATTGGATTGTGAAGAATTTAATAATATTTGATTCCTCGCTGTCTCACTAACTAGATTCGCGCTGGTTTATTTTATTGTTGTTGATTTCTAATTATTGCTTCCACATAATGTGGTAAACGAGGGAGAATGACTTAATCACTTAAACTATTCCCACAGTTCAGTTAAATCATGGGTTTTCTTAGTAGCCACAAATTAATATGGTGTAAGAACGAATGAAGAAGTTTTGCGTCGGCAACCCTGTTAAAGTTAAAGCAACAATGACTGGAACCATCAATTTTATAACAACAGTTAAAAGCTGTGATCTTCCAGTAAACAACTTTGCAGATGAGTCAAAGCTTTCCATGTGCTCATCTTTTTGCTTTACTTGTTCTGGCGTCATTGATAAACAACAATTGCCCATTTTCCGTGTTCTCAAATAGCCTGAGCCCTGGCATGTTTAAGAGAGATCTCTGCCCATTTGGAGATGTTTATATTATAAAGAGGGCAGGAGGGCTGTTTATATGAAACGCCAGCATGTTTTCCATCCATTTGGCAATTAGGAAGTCAAGAGTAGTGAGGGCTTGGTGTTTTTAGCTTGCTGAAGTCACAGAGGACTTGTGTCAAATCTCCTTTGTCCTGTCCTCAAAAACAACATTATTTTCTCCCTCGGGGATTAATTATTGTGTGTTGTGACTATTGTCTTTCCTGAGCCTTAATAAAACCTCTGCTAAGCTCTGGTGCTGTGCTTTTTGGCAAGCCTTCGTGACTCTGTGGAGAATGGAAAAATCATATCTGAAATATAAACCTACTGAAACGCTACATACTGCTGGCTGTTAAACGACAGGGATCGTAGTATGTTTAGGCCCCCTGATTTTGCTCTAGTTTATCTTTTTCCAGTAATTAGTTTGGCCCTAGCTTGTCTGAAGTGGCTGGGAGTTGGCGGCGAGGGAAAGCAGTTGCTCACGAGGGAGATTGCGCCATCCTAGTGACGGCGTCTCGAGTGACTGGAGCACAGACGTCTTAGCGCTCTGCGTCTGGGGTGACTGAGTTGTTGCTATGGTGAGTTAATTGGCAAGAAGAGGAGAATGACAACAAGATCATGAAGATCCTGTCCAGAATCTGGTCTAAAATGTTATGTTTTTAACTGCAGCTTTACATTTACTGAAGAAAATTAGAGTGGCGTCGACACAATGCTAAAGTGTTGTTTCAGGGCATGACTAGGGGTTTATAGCTGGTTGTTTGTCGGATACATTTCTTTGTTTAGTTAATTAACTTTTTAAAACGACCATTCATTCTCAAGTGATGATGTAACTTAGTCTGAACAACCATTCAGACTACTCATTCTGATGACGTATGCGTAGTGACGGACCCTGAAGCCACCGTAACCAGTTGTAGATTAATATGAGACTAGCTGGTATTTACAGTCATTCATGATTATTTTCGTAGAGTTTAGCAAGCAATTGAGCATTGCAGAACTGCTGCGTCTTCGTGTTACACTCGCCTCAGGGATGGGGGAAGGGAGCTCGTTTCTCATTGGTTCCCACTTTTTTGGGAACGTAATACGTAAATGCTCTAAAACGGCAGCTTTGCCAGACTGACTTTGCTCGTGCTACAGGAAGTATGGGCGGGCCCAGGCTAGAGAAAATGGTCTCAGAACAGATTATATTATTTATTTTGCTTTTGACTATATGATCAGTGGTAAAACATAATTATAAATATAGAAACATAATAATAATTAATAATAATAATAATAGAATAAGTAACAGTAACATATTTTTACTAGTGCTGTCAAGCAATTAATCGCGATTCATCCAAAATAAAAGATAAAAATAAAATAAAATATGTTTACATAATATGTATACTGTATATTTATTATCTATATATAAATCCAAACACAAACAAGTATAACTATAACAAAGATATGTCATATAAATATATAAATATATATATATAAATGTAAATATATAAATGTAAATATTGTACAGTATGTGTGTGTATTTATATATACATAATAAATATACAGAGTGCACATACAGGTATATGTACTGAAAACAAGAAAATAATAAAAAACAAAACATTTGCTTTTAATTTTGCTTTTGTTTTTAATAAACTCTTCATTTGTTCCTGGGATGTTGTATAGCTGCATAATTCATAATCTCTTCGAGCAAGAAATGAATGTGAATGTTGTAAGTAAATTGTGTAATTATTATTAGTTTTCTTTTTCATAAACCAGTTGATCGCTTGGTCGATCTGTCCTTGTTTTTTCTGAAGTGAATCCTTAAACTCTAAAGGTTGTTTCATAGGTGACTGATTTAGATGCTTAACTGGTTTGCTGGGGAAATGCCACATGTAAATACGATTATGGTCTCAGGGCACTGGTTGAGCTTGTGGTGTCTGTGTGTGTTGTGCACACAAAGACTGTTTGTTTCGGTTGAGTCGAGGCCTTTGACACTCAGCTTGTTGGAGATACGTGAGGAGACACATTTCACACAGTCTCAAACTTCCCACACAAGAGCTGCAGTGCGCTTTTATGCCTTGTGCTTTTTGCGTAGGATTGTAGTTTGCATTGCGTGGGAAAGTACCGTAACACGTAAGGATGATTTTGATTTTGACCATCTGTCAGGAAATGCCCACAGATTCTTTATAAAATAAGAATATGCTGCTTTCATTTTCAATCATCTTCAAGTACACCTGGGTCTACGTTCATAAACCACCATGAAGTGAGAGTGCTGAGTCTGTTTTTGTTTTTTATTCACGCAAAGTAGAAATGGCAACCAATTAAAATGATTAAATATTCTAATTATACATAGATAAAATAATTACACAAAGCGCTTTTTATGACCAATGAATGTAGGATTGTTAACTAAACTAAAAAAAATTTATTGAAATGAGGCTAAAATAAAATAAAATAGAAATATTAGAACTTGAAGCACTAACTCAAAATACATAAACTCAAATTGAACTAAAAATAAATTAAACCTTAATGGTAAAATAAAAAAAGAAAATAATGACAAAAATGCTCAGAAAATAATGACAAAAATATATATAACAACAACATACTAAAAATTATGTTTAGCTTGAAATCCAAAAATCTGAAATAAATCTAAAATAAATACTAATTCAAAATATTAATAAAAAAACTATTATAGAATATAACTCAAACATATTTTCCCCAGCAATTTTTACACAAACAATATACACTTGAATAACCATTTTATTAATTTAGATATTGAAAAATATTGAACAGTTCACACTGGGCAAATTGGTATACGCAATATTCTCTTAGCCTAGAGATAAACACATAACTAGAAAATTTTATTTTAATTTATTTGCCCTTTGGTTGAAAGCCACTATATCCACTTTTAACATCCACATTTTATGGATGAAGATGTAATGATTTCATAACCCAGGTCTATTCATGTTCTGCCATCACCTGGTCATACAGTGAACTGCATGCTGGGATGTGAGTGGCTTGAAGTTCAACATTCAGCACACTAACTCTGAACATTCACACTCCTGGCTTCTCCTCAGCGGTGTACATCCTGATCGGAGCGGGAGGCGTCATGATGTTGGTGGGGTTCTTCGGCTGCTTCGGGGCTGTGAGGGAGTCACAGTGTCTTCTGGGATCGGTGGGTAAGAACTACATAACAGTAAATGAACAAAACACTGATCCACCATCCCCTACTACATCACTTTTGTGCTTTCTTCAAGAATAAAACTGTCCAAAGCTCTTTTAGATGTTAATGGAGAGAACACAGGCTGAGCCTTAGTTTGTTTATAGGAGATATTTATTTTATATGTATAAATATTTAAATTAGGATCAGTGCAGTTATTAGATTCCTTTTCATTTATAATTGCTCTAAAATCAGTTAAAATTATATTTAAAAAAATAAATAAGATGCGTATCAACACTCTTGATATTCTGTGATATGATACTGTTGATTTGAAACTAAAGTGAAGTCTGTTTGTTGTCTAGTTCTTCGCTTGCCTTCTTATCATTTTTGGTGCAGAGGTTGCTGCTGGAGTCTTTGGCTTTCTAAATAAGGAAAAGGTATGTCATGCACTATATCCATCATTTTATTGAAGGCAAATATGAACGTGTCATTGAATGATGTGATATGATCAGATACTCTCACATGTGTTTCTAGATCATTGAAGATGTCCAAAACTTTTACCAGACGTCTATTGATAGCAGCAATGGGACTGCTGTTGTATCCATGTATCACGAGGTGGTAAGTCGAGGTTTTGTTTTACAGAAAATAATCTGTGGCTAAAGTTTCAGTATTGTCATCATTTTTACTTTTTTCACAGCTTGAGTGCTGCTCTAAATCTTCTGACTTGTGCACTGATGAAAGTCCCGACAAGGTATGGTTTGTACTTGAACACAGATCTGAAGGTCATAATTCAGAGCCTTAAATTAACTTTATGAAACATGATCCAAAGCAGGTCAACTGAGATGATTTTTCATCCATAATTATGTCACAGTTGAATTCAGTTATTTGATTATAGAAGATCCTTGATTGAATTTTGTTTGTGTTGATTAACCGGCAAAATACTGGAATTTTCCATGGACAATAATCCATGAAAAGCATTATTAGACTGCTTTCTAAGGCTGCATGAAGTATGAAATCATAAGAAAGCATATTGTGAACCAGTTCAGTTAAATATATGGCTGCTGGTTTAATATGTTGCTTGATTTATCTATTTGTGCATCTCACAGTAAATGCTTATCCAAACAAAAAGCTATTATCTGAATAATGCGTCTCAAACTTATCGTTTGCATATAAAAAGTTGCATATAATGATCATTTGGGAACAATGTGCACTGTAGCATTGGATTTAGAAGATATGAACATATGCTACGTCTTTCTCAGTATGCTAACTGTTCATCGCGATTTCTAAATAAAAGTTTAAACTAGGGTTGGGCGACATCGACCAATTTGGCATCGTACGATGTCTAATGTGAAACATCCAGTGTTGCCAACTATTTCCAATGAAAAGTAGCTAAAGCCTGCTAAAAAAGTAGCTAAATGTTGCCAGATGACATCACGCACTAATTTGCATATCTGTGACGTCATCACATAATGTTTGACAAGCGTAAGCCTGTCATGTCTCTATTCTCTGAAGCGCCGTGTATTATATTGTATTAAAACATTACATCCAGATGCACAATAAATAGGTTCTTATTAACATATTACTTTGCGAAATGACGTCATTGCGTGATCGCAACTCAAAACTACATCTTTATGTAGTATTTAAAGTAATTCATGTTTTCTCAAATTGACTAGCCATCTCAGCAAAAACATTATTTGAGTTATGTCCATTTAGATTTGTATTAAAAATATAGTTGACTATTTGTAAAAGTAATTACAAACACTTTTTGATAAGAATTTTGTATTTTTAAATATAACACTGATAATAAACATCATGAACATGAACAATGTTACATTCTTATTGACAATTACAGCTTTTGTACTTACTTTTTTCAACTTGAAGTGACAACAATTATAGCACTATTGGAATTTATTGCTACCTAAATTACAAAAAATTATATATGTTAACAAATATCAGTAAATTAGCAGTTATGAAAAATCATTTGAGCTAGCAATTTAAATTGAGTGTGTGTTTTTATGTGTGAATTTGTTACTAGGTGCTATTTGAAAAAAAAAAAAAGTTGCTAGGGTGGTATGAAAAGTTGCTAAATCTAGCAACAAAATTGCTAAGTTGGCAACACTGGATGGACGATGGCATCGTCGTAGTAGGCGGCGGTTGGGTGGGGGGGTGTTTAGATGTAACTAAAACACCAAGCCCCGCCCCATGACTGACAAAAATAACAGTTCGCGTGAGCAGGTGAGAGAGGATCGAGCGCAGGAATGATCGCGCGCGAATGACATATTAAGTCCGCGCCGTTTCTGCGCATGTACATCTGTTTTCGTCTCGCGGAAATGATTTACCGCTCTCGCCAGCATCAGTGGTGTACTCACGGCGGGGCGGAGGATTGCGTTGCCGGTGTTGTGCCGAATTTTGACTCCCTGCCGAATTATGACCTCCTTACCCCACCCCTAATTCTAACCCCTCCCCCACACATAACACTAAACCTACCATAACTAGGGGAGTCATAATCTGACAGGGGGTCAAATTTCAGCACTTCACCGGTTTAGCATCGTGATGTCTGTTGGCCATCTATATATATATATTTCTTATGTTTATATATAAATATATTTAATATATAAACATAACATGTTTTTCTAAAATCTATACATGTATGTGTTCTATCTTAATATACAGAATAAATATACACAATATGTATTATATATATATTATATAAAAAAATCTTATTTTGACAGCCATCATTTTATTATATTATGTATTTTAACTGTTTTGTTCAATAAAACCACATGGTTACTTGCTTTTGATATGCTTATATTTTATATCTTCATATCTTATTGAACCAATTATTGGCAGCCAGGCACAAAGCAGTAAAAAAGTGTTTGTTCTAACCAGCAGCATGACAGCAATGAGCAACTGGCCATTTTGTTGATCACGTTTCTATTTTGGGGGTATAGAGGGCTGCAGTGATGATAGCACGAACAGAAAACAGAAATTTTGGTCAGTACATAACATTAGATCTTATTTCCTTAGCACGAACAGTTCTTACTCGGTGCCCTTTAGCTTTATTATTTGACACTTAATCTTCAGATCTTGTTAGCAGTTTTTGACTGGAGTGATGAGTAGTTCTTGCACAGACCTTTAGATGGCAGCCATGCTGTTCTGTATGGTGTATAATGGAGGGAGGGAGGGACACAGACCAGTGGAGTGAGGGGTAAGAGGGGCTTAGAGAGAAATGAAGCAGACAGTGGCAAGATGTCCCATGAGTCACTTGATCCGATAAGCCCACACAGGCACAAAGGCGCCAGTTTTTTATTTATTTATAGCAGGCGGGAAGACACATTGATCAGCTGAGAAACATGATGTCACATTGTGCTTTAGTTGTCAGGTTCATATTGTCAGTTGATCCCAATCAGCAAGGCACCTTCAAGAAAACCAAACTGCTACAGCATGTTTACATAGTCTTTACAGTGGCTAAAGAGAATAGAAATCAACTATTCAAATATATTTTGTGCACCACAACTATTAGCTGCAAGATAGTGAAATATTTTTACTATTTATAAATATTGCATCTTTTCTCTAGTCTTTAGTGTCACATGAGCTTTTTTTAAGATTATTTGATGAGTTGAAAGATGCTTGCAAAAATGAACTTAAAGGCAAGGTGTTTGCTTTGCAGTCAAATAGTTGGTTATCTTTTTTTATTTTAATTGAATTGTAAATAAATATCTGCATCATTTAAATTGCACAGTTGTGCATAACAACGATGTGTACATAGTGCAACTACTTCATAGCAATTCATTAAGCAATTACAGTTAAACATGCATATCTCTGTTTTATAACTTTGATAGCGGTTCATCCAATCAGATTTCAGAGCTTTTGATGTTATTATCAGTAGAACTGAAACAATGTTGTGTATGCTGCTGTTTTATCATGCTACATCAGTTTGCCACTCTCAACTAATATTCTTTTGAACTATTTTCAAGGATTGTAGCGACGCTATACAAGACTTCTTCAATGAAAAACTCTTCATAATCGGATATGTTGGCATTGGCATTGCAGGAATTATGGTAACAAACTTATTTTTACTTGCTTTTTGAGAAGACCGTAGTCTATATTTGTGATGTTTGACATTTGAACATTCCCCTGTCTGGTTTTGGCAGATAATTGGCATGATCTTCAGCATGGTTCTATGCTGCGCCATTCGGAACAGCAGAGAAGTTATTTAGGTTCTCACCCAGTTGGACTGTTTCAAAGCCCGCCGTCACTGACCTCATCAGACCATCACTTTCAGGCTTGGGAAGCGGCTGGAGGAGCTCCTGTGAGGCAGTGTGGTTCTTGTGGTAGTGTTTTGTGAACAGCGTTTTATCTCGGATTGTTTCTGTCTTATGTTACCTGCATTATTTGATGATGACCTCCTCTGCATGGACTGCTACTGTAACCACCTAACCTTTACATTTATTTTGTCTTTATTTATTACTGAATCACCATCTCGAGGGGAGTCTTCAGTGTACAGTCTGGCTTTTAAGATTATTTTAAGTTCATATTTTCACAGTGAACTGGACATTCACTTGCTTTTGTAAATAAGCTCTCTGCTGCTTCACTGATTAACTACTTTTCTTTTTTTAATGGCATTTATCAAGTGAACTAGACCAGGTTTTTATGCTAATAGATAATGGGTCATATGTTTGTGTTTTGTTGCTTATTGTAATTTTGCCACACATAAAGATACGGAATGAAGCTGAGAAGTGGATTGAATCAATTAAGTCAACATGAACTCAATGTCAATTTTGTAGCATTTCAAGTTATATTGTGAAAGGTTCATCAGTGTGTGGTTTTAAAAAAACAAAAGTAAGCTTCATTTTTATCAAAACTTCCTCTTTCTCTGAAACAACTTTTGACCTCGCACTGACAGTAATGTTAACCAAAAAACACCACTGTTGTAAAAACACCAGTTTTTACAACAATGCCAGTAGTAATTTAATGTTGATTAATATTAATATAACAACAATTACAGCAATAATAGCAAGTTAACAAACTTACTGCTTAGAAGAAACTCCATGTTCCAGACAATAAAAACCTTAAAATTGTTTGATTCATGTTGACTTTTTCAGTCACAGGGCATGGAAGGCTGAGCAACATTAAAACAGCTGACACAAATACTTGATTTTTTTTATTCATTTTTGTAATATTGACTTAAGACCATTGCATTAAACAGAAATTAATACATGTTGCATTGAAGTGTCATTGTAAGATGTTAATACTGTTAAACATCACAGCACTTGCAGCCTTTGCTCAAGGTTAGTGGCCTGTTTTATAAAACAAGTTTACCAAATAAGCCAGGCTTATTTCAGTTAGTCTGACTTATTTTGTAACAAATTTACTGCCAATAAGCTTGACTAACCAAAATAAGCCTGGCTTGTACTCTTAATCTTTTTTTATGGAACAGCCCTCTGGTCCCTCAAACTTTGTGTAGAGTTTGTCTTGCATGTTAAATTTAAGGCAAACATATGAAATGAAAATAAATGATCTATGCTATGGGATCAGAAATCCCTGGAAGCTACAGTTGTAACACATGCTGGTCCATGTAACGGAGAAAATAAAATAAAATAAATGCACGTCTTTAAAGTGACAAAAAAAATAATTGCATAAATACGATATGCATCAAATGTTAGGCCGTTTTAGGAAGTCATTGCATACTGCATTTTAGATAGCACCTTATGTACCTTTACCAAAAATCAGCTCAAAAACTGAAATGATTAAAGATGTGCATCTGATGGAACGAAACGGAATGAAAGTCAATGACATTCCCTAAAACTGAACAAATTAGAGTTACAAAGTCTGAAAGCTTCAAAAGCATTTAAGTAACCCAATTGTTTAGACACTGAAAACAGTGACAGGAACAGAGAGAGACAGAAATAAATGAATTGAGTAAAAAGAGAAAAGAATTGTAGATAGATGAAAGTCGTCAAAAAATACAAAAAAAAAACAACATTAGTGTCGTTACAATGACACCGATCTCCCTCATTGAGGGGAAACCTTCACACATGCTTCAAGAAAACGTAAGCACGTTTTAAGCGCTCTTCTCCAGATGTATCCTTACCAACAAGTGCAAAACGCTGGCCACAGCCCATTAAATAAGCCTGTAAACCATAGAGGAAGTGCGGTAAGGCTGGAAAAAACTCACAGGAACCACAGTAAAGTCGCCGCTCTCTCAACAACTCTACCATCTTGATTAATGTTTATCTTCTCTTGTAAATGTACAGATGGTTGTGTAGCTGCCACAGTCTGAGAGGTACTGGGGTCTGTTCAGTTGGAGATTAGCTTTAGAGAGGACTGGCTCATGATAAACTCTCCCACACCGATGAAGTACATGACCTGTACGATACCGAACAGTGGCGCAATGACTAGAGCCCTGCAGCCCGCTCCCTTCAGGAAAGCAGACGGCCCTTCTCTCTTCATGATCTTGCTGTAAGAATAAAAAAGCAAAGGTCACACACTGTAGATGATATACTCAGTTAAATCATAACATTTAAAACACATTACAGGACTGATGCATTACCCGAAACAATCAATTATGCCACTATAGGTTTCTTCATTGGCTCCTTTGCTTAGAGACTGCAGCCTTGTCTTAATCACTGCCAAATAAAAATGTATAAAAATGGTTAGCACATGCATTTTTAAAAAAGGTGCGCCAATGAAAAAGTCCTGAAGGGGACCAAAAAACACTTACCATCACAAGGGTTAACAGCAACAGCAGCTGTGGAGCCTGCGACGCATCCAGAGATGAACGACCAATAAAATGGTGCAGCCTCATCAGGAGAGGGCTTACCCAGCTTGTTCAGATTTGCAAAGAGAGGGAAGTAGATGATCGAGAAAGGTACATCTCTAAATAGGAGAAAAGGAGAAAGTCATTCATGGTCTAATTGAAAGTTTGCATAAGTTGTAAAGTAAAGGTTTTATGACCCATTACCTCAATAGAGTAGCACCAAGGCCTTTGTAGAGCCCCTGAATGCCTCGAGTGTGCAGTAGCTCTCTTGCAATCTGGGTGGCAGATACAGCCCTGGCTGAGGTGTTGGGCACCACGTTGTAGGAACGACTCAACACTGCATTTGTGGCCCCCAGTCTGTTGGCAACAATAATGCCTGGTTTTCTCTGCTGAGCAGCTGTGAAGATATTTGGAAAGTTGTTAACACTGCTAAATGACTGGGTGAGTAATACAACTACACTTTACTCATTGACTAATAGAATTTCATTGCTTCACCTACCTAGCCTCCCAGCATCCTGTAGTTGAATCTTCAGCATCTCCATCGGAGTAGTGATGATAACCTGGCACATGCCTGCAGCACATCCAGCCAACATCTCTCTAAATACAGTCAGCCCTCTCCTGTAACAAACAATGCAATGATTATAGATGTATATTTTTAGAGAACTGTGAGCGAGCACTAAGAGGGGAAGTAAACATACCCATCTTTGGCGAGGTGACACCGGAAGAAGTCATTGGCAGCCAGTTTGATGGCCTTCTCAGGAGTGACCAGTGTGAGATTAACTGCAGCACCTAAAAAACAAACAAACAAAAGGTTCAAGAAAACTACACCACAACTGATCACAGATCAGCAAACACATTCCCCACCACCATCAAATGAGAGATATATCTACAACAAGACCTTATCAAATACAATTAAACAGATGAAAATGTTACTAAGACTGTAAGAATATAAGCAAAGCTTATGAGAGAACTTTGAGGTGATGATGGCGGGGGATTTTACAAATGTAAACAAAACCAAAAAATTAACTAGTATACAGAGTGGACAGAAAAATAGGATAGAATATTCAGATAAATGTAGTGAAACAAAAATGAATGCAGGCACATTCCAGAAAGAGACCGACATTAGGGTTGTGCAGTATCGCGGTAAATAACAAGAGAAACGTCAGCAGGTCGATTTTGCGGTGCTGTCTATGCAGTATTTGTTAAGCAAACAGAAATACAGCCCATTTTGATGCGCTGCACATGCGATATATATATAATATTTATGATGTATTGTATTGAGTCTTGTTTTTAAAAAAGTGTTAAATTAAGTTTTACAGACGTATGGATCTGTTGTGCATTCATCAAGTTCACATACTAAGAAAATAATACATAAAAAAAAAAAAAATTAAGCAATGTTAGTTTGTAAATGATTCATTGACAAAAAAATAAATAAATAATAATTATATATATATAAAATTTTTCATTTTGGGTTGAACTAGTATGCGAGTAACATTTGTACATACTGCCCAGCCCTAATTTATTTTAAGATGCTACTGTCTTTAAAGACAAAGCACAGCAGTTTTTCACATAGTCAAATAAAGTCCTAAAAAACAAACAAACAAAAAAAAATATATTACAGAGCAGATGATGAGCGTAAGTGATGATGAATATCAAACAAAACTTTCTAGTTGTTAACAGAACATGGCAAGATGGGTTAGTACTGAATGAGACAAGAGCAAGGACAGTGAAGAAAGTGGAGAAGAAAAAAAAAACTACAAAAGAAACAAGAAGCAAAAAAGTAAATATCAAAATTCAACAATTATGTATAAATAAAACAAAAACTGGTGCCTAATTGTAATAGAGCAGAGTAAGAAAGAACCATGATAAATGATTTGCCTCCAGCGTGGCTGCGCCTTATCGGCTAGCCTTCACTATCCCAGCGGGGACCCATGTCTGTAACATGAAAAACACAGATGCAAACAACAGCATTCCTCACAGAAACGGAGACCCGGCACAAAACACCGACTCCAACCTCCTCCAAACTCTACAGATAACACTCTTTAAGGAAACTTATATTGGTGTACTAAATAACTGAAGCCAAACAACTGATCTACCAAATGTAATAATTACAACATTTGATTGCTTAATTTATAATTTGATGCATTAATTATTAAACCTTTAAAAGAGTAATGTGTCTTCATACTTAAAAAAAATAAATAAAACCCATTTCCTACTTGGAGTCCATTCTTTTCTTAAATTTAAAATGAAATATGTATTGATATTGGGTCCATTTCCATTATAAGCTAATGGTAAATATTACAGCTCAAGGTCAAATAAAAGTCACTTCAAGGTGGTTTGGACATAAAATGCCCCTATAACTGCACGCCATGCATCAAGGGTTATAAATAAAGGGTTATGTACTACTCTAGGCTCTTAATGTGGCCCTCTAACAAAGTGTACTCTATATCTTCAGACATGGGGATGTACTTAAATATTGCTATTTCAGTGTTACAAATAGCAAATAGAAGTAGTTTGAATTTAACTACCACCAGCCAAGCTTTTCTAGTTCATTCTCCAAAGTCATATTGACTTGACTTCTCAAGTCTATTCAGGGGTACCCATCATGCCATATAAGTGGCTATACTAATCTAAATAAGCATAACTATACATTAAAGCACTTATGAATAAATTAAAGAGTGAATCTTACCTCTATACATGCCAAAGTATCCCTCAGAGCGCACAGTTTTAATGAGGCAGTCCATCCTGAAAGGACAAACAGAGTTGTGTTAACATGGGTCAGCTGCATTGTACTAAAACACATTAACCTGTATAGGCAGGCGGAAACTATTGCCTAATCATGCATTCCTCTAGGATTAACTACCACTGCATGGCTAATCAAATCAAAGTCAGGAATTAAACAGCCATGAAACAAACAGGAGTATCTAATAATAGCGTGTGAATTAAAATAGAATGTAAATGTTACAGGAATTAGGCATTGAGGAGCCCTTACATGCTTTTGTAGACTTGCTGGCCTTGTCTCTGGTTCTGAAGTCTGGTCTTGGCCAAATCGATAGGAAACACGCAAGTGACCCCAACGATGCCAGCAACGCCACCATTAATCAGTTTAGCAGGGAGGCTAGAAGTGAGGAGGAGAGAAAAAAAAAAAAAAAAGTATGAATCAAAAGTTTAACAAAATTCTGAAAAAAAAAATAATAAAATAAATATATTACACTTTATATACACAGATCGATTTCAGAAGGAAATTAAATTCTTAAAAGTTTGTGAGTACAGAGAGTGTACTTTTTATAAACATTAATTTACAAGGACATTCTACAGGAGAATGTTAAATAAATAAAAATCACCACAAAACCAGCCTAATCCTTTTTATATTATGATTCATATTTATGATTTATAAACTTCTAGGAGTACCTGATTTGCTGAGACATTGTGAAGTGAGGAAATCAGGAATGAGATGAAAATAGAATTTGGAGAGAGCTTCTTGCGGTGATCTGTGAAGGAAGTTCAGACCTCGAGCGCAGAGACCTTGAGTAAAGACACAGTGACCAGTGTTAGCAGACTGATATAAGCCTGTGTGCACGTGCTCTACAACCAGAATAACCATCTCGCACCTCACTGTCAATAAGCTCTTCCTACGCATCGCTGCCAAAACACTCAGCCATAAGGTCAATTGGGAATGACTCACTTCCGGCTAAAGTGACTACGCATGTGTTCGGGGGGGGGAGGTTGGCTTTGTGGCGTGTAATTGGATCTCTGGTCTGCCGAGTGGAGATTACTGCATGGGAGGTCCGATTCATCTCCGCGAATCGGCTCTTTTGAACTGTTTAAAGCGCGGGCAAATCTTTTACGTCACGACGTATTACGCAATCACGTGATCCCCATTGAGTCGACATTTTACAACCTTTCCGTAAATATACACATTATGCAATATATTAAGAAGGGTGTCGTTAACTCCCTAATTCTAATTGCAATAAACGTTTAAGCGAATTTCTGATCAAATCTTTCAAACTGGTTTTGTGAACCGGCCCAGCGTGTTCATCATAAAGAGTCGACTCAAAAGAATGATTCGTTCACGAATTGATTAACAAGATAACTCGAGACCTGACATGTTTTAGTGACATTCCTCTTACACACCCATTTATCCAGGCTTGAAGACAATCTGCATGATATTTCTTCGACAATTTTATAACCTTTTATACAAAAAAAATTATAACCGTTTTCACAAACACTGTTCCTTATTCCCAACATTTTTGTGGCTGTTGCTTTAAATATAAATAAGCAGATAATACAGTATTGCAGAGTTCATAATGCAATGAAAATAAATGAAACAAATCTCTAAAGCAACGCTTTGAACGCGATTACGGAAATTCAGTCAGCATTTCAAGAAAAGCGGAAATGAATTACCCGCTTTATTCTAACGGCCTAAACCGCAGGTTAGTTACACGGCAAACTAAACAGGTTTTTAAAAAATGTAACGTTAAACAATGAAAAGAACATACTTCCTCCCCGAATATAAAACATTTCTATGAGTAACTTATATTAGGTATCGTTACCCGGTAAACGCTCCTATTCCTGCAGTAATTCTAATATGTAACTTCTATACAAATACTAAAAAAAATAAACAATCTTTTTCACTTACCTCAAAAAAGAATATTGTTCGAAAATGTTACCAAAGATTCCGTATTCTAGAACCTTCCGCGACGAGAGACTTTGAATGAATGTTTGAATAGAGCATGTCTTTTCCGGTTTAAAAAAGGAGGCGGAGCGTTCGTGCCGGGGTTTGTCCAATCGTTTGCCAGTCAGACCTGCTAAGGACCGCACTCTTTTGCACTCTTTTGCTATGAGTCAGAGCCGAGACAGAGGACACGGTGTCAAATTACATTGGCCATATGGAAAGAACGAGTATTTTAGTTCTCTGTCGTTTCCAAAATAATAGCTCAGTTTATTCTAGTAATAAAAGAAAAATGATTAATTATTTATAGCTAGGATTTATTTATCATGATACGTTAAGTACTAGACAGGGCCGTCGACAGAAAATCTTAAATCGGGGGCATTTCGTTTTCATAGGCGGGCACACTTAATGATCTCAGAAAAAGACATTTACCAAAACAAAAACAACCTATAGTTATTATTATTTAAATCGTTATTTTAATTCTAGGCTATATTAAATCGATAGTCTGTGTCTAGACGACAAAGGTAAACACAATTAGGCTGCCATTAAATATATAATTATTATATATATTATTTGAAATATTTACTATTGCTTTGACATTTCTTTTGTAGTTTTCCACTTTTCTGATTCTCTATTTTAAAAAAAAAGTTATATTGGCAATATTTTCCCACCAGAATAGCACACAAAGATCTGGTGTATGTGTCCTACAATCACAGAAACTATGACACTTTCACAGACACCAGTTCTTTGATTGCCCTAATTAACATTAGAATGCTTATGTAGAAATGGTAAAGCCTGACAAGAAAACAAGCTTTTCTCACACTTCCCCTTATTATACACTGTGTTGTAAGACACAATGTGTTTACTTGTTTGGTGTAGCTAAGCTGCCTAACTGTGATTAAGAGATGTGGCACACTGACACCCTGTTCCTAGAGCACGGTGAAAGTAAATACCTAGAAGCTTCGACTCAGTGAAACTACAGAAAGATTGGCGATTGGCCTGCTAATCTTTGTTTATCTGTCTGACAGTTCTAGCAATAATGTTCTACATTTACATTTTACATTTACATTTAACAGACGCTTTTATCTTACAGTCACTTACAGTCGCTTTGGATATTAATTTGGATATTAAATATAAAGTTTTCTGCTCATGTTAAAAATAACAGACAATAAAAGTACAGGTGTTCTTTTAAAACTATCAGGCCTGCAGCTGGTGGTTATCCGTCAGTCAGAGCAACATCTTTATTTAGCTCATCGACTCATAACACGTGAACTATTGATCTAGATGAGTCTATCAAAAGGCTGCATTTGTGTCATGCTGTTATTTTATCTAAAAGACTTCACTTAGGCACATTTTTTACAGGTACTGACTTGTTGAGACTTGTGTGGAAGTTATTTAGGTCATCTTAAAAGACCCGCATGGAATTTACCTTAAAGACTCAAATTTGAATACAACTCTGTTAAACTTGCAACAACAGCCCCATTGAAATTCAGCCTTGGGTTTCTCTACCTTTGGTTTATGTTTCAGGTTTAGCCAGTTTTAGCAAGAGGAATGCGGCACAAAAATTCCACTGGACCCTGAACACATGGGGAAGGTATGCTAGTCCCAGCAAAGCCTGCAAAAGACTGCTGAGCAGCCGGATTCCACCAGCTTTATTTGATGCGTTATTATATCAGGGCATTGGATTATCACAACATAGACTCATGCACTATTGTCATGAAAGCCTCTGCGCCATTCTCATTTGATTGGTTAGATTGTGACCAAGCCGACAGGAATCCTTGAATAATATGAAGGGGATCATGTTGGAATGGCCGTCTCTGCATGAGAATAAACATGGTTACAGGAAAACAAACAAGGAGAAATAAGGAAATAGCAACTAAAAGATGAAGAACAACCTCCATGTAATTTCATAATCTCAGCATGACAAAATGTATTGATTTGTACATGTTTGGACAGGGAACAAAAGGAACGCACTGTATGTTTTCTCTTAATTATATTATGTGTAGTAGTTTTTCATCGCTAGGGAGGAGAACGTCATGTTTGTACTGGTTGACAGGACTGAGAGAATGAGAGGCAGGGCCTAGTATATTTCATTTGTTGTCCTGCCATGAACCCCAAACATGTGACCATTGTGTCAGTTCTTGACCTACCTCTAGGCTAACACACTTCTATAACCCTCTCTTTTTTTTTTACAACATAAAAAAGAAGAATATATTATTGCATGACAGCCATAAAAGAATGACGTAGTAACACTGGTAAAAATTTCCCATAAAATGCAATATGGCCTATAAAAGCAGTAACAAAAGGACTAGAATGAATGCAAGCTTGGGTTAACCATCCTCTGAGCTCGTAATATAAATAACCCACAGCTGTTTGCCTCTCTAAATATGCATTATCTAGAAACGAGTGCTCCTTTACTACACACAAACACACTGCAATGACGGCTACCTCTTAGATGATTAAATGTTAATGACACTGTATACAATATACAATACAAAGCAGTTCTTTTAATGAAAAACATTTACACAAAACAATGCTTCACCAAATGGCACAGTTTCAGAATCTGTATTTAAATGGCCCTTTCAGTCAAGCAGCTCAGTTTAGCAACATTAGGTTAACCAATGACATGCGTTTAAGCCTGGATCTGTTTGACGACTAATGGCAGACAAGGAGAAAAAAAAAAAGATATATATATATATATTAGTTTTGCCGATCACAATTTTGTATAAATTTATACAATATGACAATGTCACAATAAAAAAGTAACATGATTATTGGGATGCAAGCATGTTATGTAAAAATTTTATGAATACTGGATGAAAGAAATTATATTATTCACTAGCCACCAAGATGATAAATTGCCATGAGAGTGTGATGCTTTTGAATCTGAAATACTTCACCTTGTTTTGCTTTGTCCTTACAGCTGGAAACCACAATGGAGTATAAATGAATGATTTTTGTACAAATTTGTACAGTGCAAATCACTAAAATTACCAGAAAGTAACCATAAGTTCCACTCCTAACTACACCCATTAACCTTAGCATCAAATATAAACATGAAAATATCCCATATACCCTTGTTTTGGTTGAAGGATTAGTTTACTTCCAGGATTACAATTTCCTGATAATTTATTTACCAGCATGTCATCTAAGATATGCTTTTTTCAATCATCAATCGCAAATAAATTTTCCACATGAATGCATAATGCGTGAGTTTAAGGCTGCTAGTGCATTTTTTAAAAATGAAAATAACTGATTGTTTATAAGAGCCTTATTCCTCTGTTTGGACCATGAAGCTGCACTGAAACTGCTTCAAAAATCTTTAGTTTTGAATCCTGGATGGCATGAGGGTGAGGAAATTAAATGAATAAATAATTTCATACGAATAAGTACAATATGATTTATACAAAAACATATTTTTTTTTGGAATGAAACAAATGAATATGAATTCGCTACCAATTTGCCAAAATGTAAAACTATTTTTTTTGGTTTGTTGGTTGTGGGTCTTCACCTCTTGTTTTGCTTCTATTGTACGACAAGCCTTTGTCATTACAGTTTACTAGAAAACACGATAAAGTATGCATGATTAGACACAAACTGTTAAACCATAATCACTAACAATAATGATGATGCAGTCATTTTTATGGAAGCATTTTCACTCTGTATATTTTTATAGAAGTAGCCTACTGCCAATTAAACACTAAAACATCACTAAAGTTTACTGAATGCATACTATCCATAAAAGCATAAGTATTTGAACCCCTTATTAAAACCACACCTTCTTTTTAACCACCTTTGGCCATATTAAAGAGATCATATGCTTGATATAAAATACAGCACACATAATGTGTTGGGTAACTTTGTGATATAAAGTTTACCTAAAAAACAACAACAACCATACACAGTCAGCTGCTACAAACACTTTGTTTAATTTAAGTTTTAGTTAAGGACTAATCAAACATTACTCATACTGTTCCCAGTATGCCTGGATGTAGTTGTTCTCTTCCGGGTTTGGGTATAAATGACGGACAGGTTTGGAGCACTTCATGCCAGCATGGCTGGTTTTGAGGGCACATTCATCACTGTTTGTATTACATGTGCTGCAGTGGCAGCTGAGTGCCACCGGATAGCTGAAGTGAGGATCTGTATGTGAAGGGCAGCCGGGCAAGATGGCCGTCCGGTACTCTACTTCTTGATACGAGCAGCCCCTCTGAACCAGGAAGCGAGGACCCACCAACTCCTTCACATTACTATCCTACAAGACAGATATTGTGATGCACATTTAGCCACATTAAACCAACATCCCAGTTACCCTTAAATGTCTATAAATGTAATTACTCATACACAAGTATTTTCAAACCCATTCAACCTTGACATTCATTGGAAGTACATGTTTGCGTTCCACAGAAGTCAATAAGAGAATTATCATTTACAAATGGTTGTTGTGTTGCAAGTTGGAACATCACTCGCCAGATCCTGTTCCCTATCATCCCATTTTTTCTTATCATGTTCACTTACCCTGGAGAAACAGAAGCCCATGCAGATGGTGGTGTTGACAGCTACACAGTAATTGCACTCCTGTCTCTCGATGTAAATGGTGTACTCAGTGGGTGCACACATAGGCATGGCTACTTTCATCAAAATACCCAGCATGCCAAACACATACACAGGAGACATAGCTGGCGGTATATGAGGATGTCTATTAAAGAGTTACAGAGAACCAAAGTGAATATAATAAAACATAAGCACTGAAATGTAGACACAAATGTAGACAGTAAACCAGGCAGCATGATTTAAAAGACTTTTAAATGTGAAATTACATTTTTTGAGAAACGTGGTTAGTTGCCAGTGCATTGTTATGTGGTTACTTATGCTTTCAGCACCTCTAAGTGAGGCGTTTATTATTGTGACATATAAAATGCATTGTGAACAAACCCACCAATTAAAAATAAAATTTCTATCATGGAATCAGAACAAAATAAAAAGTTCACCATAAGAGTTGAGTAATTAAAACTATTTTCTATTGACTTGCTTTAACGTCATTATCTATATTACAGATCAGTGTTTTAAACGTGTTTTAAACTGATGCCTTTTCTAAAGTCACAAATACACAACTTGTCTATTACAGAATTCTGAGTTTCTCACTTGTACATGTGATTTTGCTTCATAATTACAACTTTTCTGACTCTGGATGAAATTGCAAACTTGTTTTTGTACCATTTGGGAAGGGAGTGCCATTCATAGATGGGTTCCAAAGGAAAGTAAACATCTTAAATGTATTATTAATCAAGAGCACATTTAGCAATTTTTATTTTTGTTGTTACCATTAAAAAACAAGACAGAATTGAATGTTTACAAAATTTTAAATACTTTTAAACTTAAACATCTTAAAAACGTGACATTGGAAAAAAAAGAAGCAAGCCTCGGGAACTTTAACTCAAAGATACACACTGAATGTCACAGCTATGTGTCTTTCCTCCACTTTTGTCTGTCACACAGCAGTATTACAGTAGAAATCAAAGGATGACTTACCTGGAGGGGATCTGTTTGAGCCAGTTTGTGTTGAAAGGCTGCTGTTCTTATACAGACACTGAACCTGATCTCCATCTGTCTCCATCATCATCTATGCATACCGTATGCTCATCTTTCAGCGGCCACTAAATATTCACCTTGTATCTAAATTAGTATTAATAAAATAGAGTCTGCTGCTTCTTTTCTAGCAGTTTACATATGAATATCAATGTGAGTCTCAAGTGTTTCTCTTAGAGTGACATGTAAAATAAAAATAGAATTAAAAAATGAGCAAAATTAAAAAAAAGTTTTAAGGTATTTGTTTTAGTAGTATTTTTTTTTTTCTCTGAGGAACTTTATGAGAATTTTGTAGTAAAGTCTGTGACCTTTGATTGCAGACTTTGTATCTGAGGACAGCTGGAGACATTGTTAAGATCTCAGTTAATCTCATGAAAAGACAATCTACAACTATTCATAGGTTAAATAAACAACAACTGAGATACTTTCCTACAGTAGCTTTTTGGGTCTGATCCAAAACCAATTGACACTATTTGACAGCTTTAGTTTAAACATATATAATGCCCCTTTTGTACAATAATTACAGGATTCATTTAATACCTTTCTGGAGTTCCTAAGATACCCAGTGTTGAAATATATCCTATGTCGGTTATGTACACAAATCAAGCTTTGTTATAACATGGCAACAAATGGGTTTCATTTAGTTATCTAGCTTGCCAGATCACACACCTGATCTTTAATAAAGCCACGTGCTATCAGGTCAGTCAATTTACCGAGCTCTCATCATATAAATCTTTCAAGTCTTATCTGGTGTGCAAAGTTCACAGTATAGAAAATGGAAAAGTAAATGCATTCATAGTTTGCGTGCAATTCTTTCCAGCCGAGCGCTTCGCATCTTCAGCGCTCAAATAGGAGAAAGAATGCCATTAAAAATTGTTTTGCAGCTTGGAGAACCTGTAACAGCGACAAGATGTTTTGACAGTGTCACAGATTAACTTTCTCCTCCATTAACTTTCAGCACCATTACTAATGTTGATTTACTGGAGTGAACTATAGGTATATGTTCACAGTACACAAGTGCCAATGAATAGCGTCTATATGTAATTTTACAGCTATCGTTTATGTACTCATATCTAACGATGTCCCATAGAACCCTTGTTTCACATGCTGTTAATAATTGCTGCATCTTATCACCTGTAATGTTTCTGTCAAGCTGTAACTGAATGGAAAACTGCACACAGTTTCTGATTTACCTGCAATCGTCAGTAGATACTGATTCAACAGCTCCTACGGGAAACATTTTAAACTAAAAACATTTCAAGTATTATTCAAATTCAGTACCAGGAACCGAAGAATTTGACATGACCTTCTACAGGCACATGATGAAATGGTACGTTACTCAGCTCTCTGACATTCTGAAAAGTGCCTCTACAGCTTCTTGCGGTTTACCTTGCTAGCTTATCAATGAGTTGACTAAGCGTGGTTAAAGTTAGCACAAAGCGTCCTCCTAAATTTATTAAGCAACATTGATTAAATTGTTCTTGCGAGATTAGGAGTAAAAACTTTCCCTTCCTTTTACAATGTAACTTGATATGTCTTTTGGCCTTGAGGGATCATTAACCCAAGTTTTTTTGTGGTTGGTCCAAGATTACAGAAGACCTGACTTCTTATCAGTTACTGGTACTAACAGAAGCTACTTGGTTTCGTCCTCCTGTTGGCTAAAGCTTTGGAGGAATTTCCAATTGAACATCACTTGTGACCGGCGTGACACCGCCTATATAGCTTCTGAAGGGCTCTCTGAACACGCTTTCCTAATCATGCCAGGCAGCGGAGGTCCAGTTGCGTCGTTCTCAGTATGGGACTATGTGGTGTTTGCCGGCTTGATTCTTTTTGCTGCTGGCATCGGTTTGTTCCAAGCCATTCGTGGACGCAAGGAGGCCAGCAGTGATGAGTTCCTCTTGGGTGGCCGTCAGATGACCGCAGTGCCTGTGGCTTTGTCCCTCACGGCTAGTTTTATGTCAGGTATCACTGTTATTGGCACTCCTGCAGAGGCTTATTTGTACGGCACACCATTCTGGCTCTTCATCTTCTCTTATACCATCATGTCCATCTTCAGCGCTGAACTCTTTGTGCCTCTGTTTTACCGGCTGAGCATCACCAGCACATACGAGGTAAGAGGGCGACTTTGGGCACAAGGGGTTTGCATGAGGACAGTAACAGCCTGTGCTTGCTGAAGAATCAATTGATGGAAATAGCACGAGGACCAGAGAGAGAGAGAGAGAGAGAGAGAGACAGTGAGATAAGGATGAAAGGCAAGAGGTAATGTCGGGATAGCTTAGATCGTCGCTACTACACATTTTCATAGTGAAGAGATTTATTGTATAATCCAAAGTGCAAAAGCTGTTCTTGGTTACTCTGCTTGACCGCTGTAAAATATTTCCAGTTATTTCATCTTACAAACTAGTTACGTTGCTGCATTCAATTTTATGTATAATCAATTTAGGTTAGACTAACAAATAAAAATAAGACTAACTGATTACATAAATTTGTGCAGTTTGAAAAACTAACACCAAAAAAATGACAAATATTTTAAAAAAGTAAAATACATCTAAATTAAAACAAACAGCTCTATACTTCAAATCAAATAAATCAACGACCAATGTATTTCTGTAAAAGTTTAGATTAGGTGACTTTTCAACACAAGATTCTTCATTAACTTTTAAAACAACAGGTGTTAACAGTATGTAATAGCTGATCATACAAACCCAGTTTGTGTAATTATATAATTTATATAAAGCAAATTTGTTGTTTTGCTTGCTAATAATTAATTGAATTGGTCACTTGTTTTTGCAGTACTTGGAGATGCGTTTCAACAAGTTCATACGAGTGATTGGAACCAGCATGTATATTGCTCAAACCGTGAGTTGGCTTTTAGCTTCTTTCGTGACTTTATACATAACTAAATATGCATTGCAATTGCGTCATCGTATGTTACTTTGGAAAAACAATGTCTGTTGGGTCTATGCTTGCATAAATTGCATAAGTGTTGAATTTATGGAAGAATTTAAGGCAAAAGAGATTTTTGTCCAATTATCTAATGTATTGTTATCTCTCATAGGCTTTATACACAGGAATGGTTATCTATGCTCCTGCACTCGCACTTAATCAGAGTAAGTAAAGAATCATTTGCATTTATTAATGTTTGGATAATAGAAACCTCTTATGCTCATCAGGACTGCATTTATTTAATAAAAACGTCAAGAGTAAAACTGCAATGTTGTGAAATATTATTACAGTTTTGATCCTTCAGAAATCATTCTAATACTTTGATTTTCTTCATAAGAAATGTTTCGCAATTTCTTTATGTACTGCTTAAATTTTTTGTCGAAACCATGCTTGAAGATTTGAAATAAAAAATATTTTGTAACAATAAAAAAAGTTGTTCACTTCCGATCAAATCCATCCTTGCTGAATAGTAGTATAATTATTATTAGTTAAATCCTACCCCAAATTTTTTGCTAGTATTTAAACAAAAAACATGGCTTTGATGAAGTAGAACAACTCTTCTCAACATTGATATTTCATAGACAAAAAATGCAGAAGCCGAGGATAGGGAGTGAGCAGTATTTAAGGCGGATGAGGAGAGATTCGCGGGGTTATCAGTAATAAGGAGATTGGTGGCAGCTATGATCATTCGTGCGTGCTCCTCCTGAAATTCGATTAATTGCTTAATCGTCATTCAAATCCAAAGCAGTTAAATTTTAATATTATTTCACAATATTAGCGTTTTTTAATCATATAATTGCATAGCCTCGGCCCGCCCATACTTAAGTTATTCTGGCCAAGCTGCCGTTTTAGAGCATTTCAGTTCCCAAAAAAATGTGAACCAATGAGAATGTCATCTGAATGAGTGTCTGATTGGTCTGATTGATTCGTCCAGTAGTATAATGAGGCATCTAATGGACACAGGTTAAGTAAAGGTAACTTGGCCAGACTAAGCTCCTAGGAAGCCAGGCTAATAATTGCAGCCTTTGTGAGCATTAGAGACTTCGTTCAACAACAACAAAAATGCATTATTTCAGCCTTTTTCAAATCAAATAAAGCTTATATTCCCCCCAAGGGATAATTTTAGCAAATGATAAATAAGCTGTTGTGTTTCAGTCACCGGTCTGGATCTGTGGGGAGTGCTAGTGGCAACTGGGGCCGTCTGCATCATCTACTGTACCCTGGTTAGTAACATAATTCAGTTTAATCACAATTTCACTCTGTGTTCTGAAAGTTTTCCACTTGTGAATAAACCTCTATGAAAACTAAAATCAGTATAGGCTGTGAAAAAAGAGCCATTTTATTCATGCAGACTCTAAATCTTCAGGTGCTCATCTAATAAGATGTTCACGCAGTTGTGTGTTTTACCTGAGTATGGCTTTGTCAACAGGGAGGGCTGAAGGCAGTGATATGGACAGATGTGTTCCAGATGATTATCATGTTGAGTGGGTTCGTGGCGGTCATTGCTCGAGGAGCTGTGCTGCAGGGGGGATTTGAGAGGATCTGGAATGACAGCTTCCATGGAGGACGTTTGGAAACGTTCAGGTAAAGAATTCTGCACTAACATACAGTACTGTTTAAAAGTTTGGGGTCACTTTCTTAAGAAATGTATACTTTTATTTAGCAAGGACGTGTTCAGTTGATCAAAAGTGACAGTAAAGACATTTATCATGTAACAAAACTGTCTTTTGAATTTTCTGCTCATTGAAGAATCCTAAAAAATAAAATACATCAATATTTACAAATTATATTTAGCTGCACAACTGTTTTCTAAACTGAAAATAATATTTATATTGGCATTATCATTTTACACTTTAAAACCTATTCTAATAAAAAGGAGTTGTTCTAAACTGTAATAATATTTAGAAATATTGGTGCAAATATTACAACAAACAAGAAAAACTTCCACAAACTTTTTCACAGTAATGTACCGTTAAATACAGACTACTTCAGATGGACAAACAGACAGATATTCGAACAAACCTCTCAAATGTTTCTTCAGTTTTGATCCCGATCCTTTGAGACGTCATAGTTTCTGGACAATCGTTGTTGGTGGCAGTCTGATGTGGGCATCCATGTACTCTATCAACCAATCACAGGTCCAGCGCTACATCTCCTGTAAGACAATGACTCATGCCAAGCTGTGAGTATGTTCACTCAAAACATAGGATATTATGCTCCAGCTAATATGGTGCAAACACTAGTGTACTGTCAACATTTGCCCACACAGATCTTTGTATTTGAATATGGTGGGATTATGGGTGACCGTGAGTCTGGCCATGCTCTCGGGTCTCACCATGTACTCCATCTATAAAGACTGTGATCCTTTCACCAACAAAGATGTTGGAGCTTCAGACCAGGTAATACAAGTCCCAATAGTGGTGTTTTAATCTGTACTCAAAATGCTTACTTTTAATCTGAACAAATTTAATGTTGCCAGCTCCTTCCTTATCTGGTGATGGACATACTAGCAGAATTCCCAGGACTGCCTGGATTGTTTGTGGCTGCAGCTTACAGTGGAACATTAAGGTAAAGAAGAAATAAATGCCTGTCAGAAAAGTCCACCCGCATAATTTTGGGAAAGGTTTATTAACTAGGACCATTAGAAAGATTTGCTACGTCAAATATGCATAGCCCATACATATACTTTAAACAATAACTACACCAAACTATATTAAATATATGATCAAATAAATGATAAGAAAAAACCCCCCAGTAGTTTCTATATTATTAACAATTTACACTTACACCTATAACTATAACTATATATATATATATAATATACTGAATAGTGTAAATTACATGATTTTATTTTTCATTCAATAAATATTAATAAAGTGATATATGTGACCCTGGAACACAAAAGCAGTCATAAGCATGAGGGTTTTTTTAATTGATATTTATACTATCACTATTATTTTATCATCTGAAATAAATGATCTTTCCATACATGTAAGGTTTGTTATGATATAACAATATTGGGACCCCTTTAAACTTGTCCAAATGAAGTTCCTAGCAATGCATAATGCATTTACCTGTGCAATTTTTTTTTATATTTACATTTTTCTATTCTAATGGCAGTTCTGTATAAAACTATATTAAATGTAATCTTTAAAAAAAAAAATTACATTTATTATAACAATTTAAAAAATCACAACCTACTTAAAATACTAATTCAAAACTATAACATGAGACTTTAAGAACATGAGAACTCAAAGTGTGTGATCCTCTAAATTTGAGGTCATGATGTGAAATCTGTTGATGTCAGGTCGGCATTAGTTATAGCTCATGTGTCTGGTTTCATCAGTACGGTGTCGTCGAGCATCAACGCTCTGGTGGCTGTCACAGTGGAGGACTTCATGAAGCCAGCATGGCCCAGGCTGACAGAGAGACAGCTGTCCTGGATCAACATGGGCATGAGTGAGTTTCAGTGCAACAGCTGTATATACACTGACAACTGAAGCAGGAGATGAGGGGGATGATGGGCTGATGTGGTAATGCTATGCTGCTTACCTCTAGGTGTATTCTATGGAGGTGTATGCATCGGTATGGCTGGTGTGGCATCTATGATGGGAAATATACTGCAGGTAAATCAGTTCTATAAACTTAGTCGACAATTTAAATGCAATACTGCAGTACTGTCCCTGAAAACTGGAGTTATTCACTGTCTCAAAGGCACCCTCTGCTGATAACAGACTGTAATGACACACTATGAAACCCTTCCTCCACAGGCAGCTTTGTCTGTATTTGGTATGATCAGTGGACCTCTCTTGGGCCTTTATTTGCTGGGCATGTTCTTCCGCTGTGTGAACTCCACTGTAAGAACATACTATGTACTCATTACTACATTTCAAGTGTCATTTTGTGCATCTCTTTTAACAAATAACCAAGTGTTTTAAAAGTGCAGTAAGTAATGTTTTTCACAGCAACTGCTTGTGAAGAGGGTATTTCTACAATAGCTTCAGTAACTCAAAACTTTAAGATTTTTCAAGTAACCCTAAGCCAAACCCTATTTCAGTTGGGTTAACAAATAATTACTCTGTAACAAGAACACCTTAAAATAAAGTGTAACCATGTTTGCTTTATATCTATTCTACAACAACAATAAGGTTTTAAGAACACTGTAACAAAAGTACTTAATGCACTTTTAACACTAAACCAGTATTAAACTCTTTGAGTTGATATTTGATGTACCACAGATTCATACAGATTAACTGTGTGTTTCTTCAGGGAGGTTTCGTGGGTTTGATTTTTGGCCTGGCTATAACATTATGGGTGGGAATTGGAGCTCAGTTGTATCCTCCTTTACCTGAGAAGACTCTTCGGCTTCCCTTGAGTGTGGAAGGATGCACTGCACCAGACATGAACGGAACTACTACTATCACACCATTCAGCACAGTCCTACAAACCACAACTCCACAGTAAGCAAACCCATGTTTGTTTATATTTACACTTCAAAAGGTTGGGGTCAGGGCCTCTTACACTGATGCATTTAATTGTTAATAGTTTTTCTTATTGTATATATTTTTTCTGCTTTCATATATTTAAAATGTATTTCTGTGATGCAAAGCTGAATTTTCAGCAGTCATTAATCCAGTCTTCAACATCCTTCAAAAATCATTCTGCTGATTCAATAAATATTTCTTATTTTGAATGTGTTATTCTTAATAGTTTTTGTGGACACGTGATACATTTATAATACTTTGCTTTAAACAGAAATCTTGTGACATTGTGAATGCATTTTTGTTAACTTTTTTGGTTCAACTAACTTTTCTCATGGCATTCTTTAGGCCAAGACCAGCTTTGGCAGACAACTGGTATTCACTGTCCTACCTGTACTTCTGCCCTGTGGGCATAATAGTAACCATGGTCACAGGATTAATAGTTAGTGCAATCACAGGTAAGGTGACTCTTTCTCATCCTCTAGTAGGTGCGGCAAAGAGAGTTATAGATTTAATCTAAACTCTTTTTACTTTAGGTGGCTGTAAGCAGGAGAAAGCTCGGCCTGAGCTCTTTATTGGAAAAGCAGACCTTTTTTGCTTTAGATGCAGAAAGTCAGAATCAGAGGTAAAAGTTTTCATTACCAGTGCTACAGACACTGTACCCACCCAAAAATAAAAACTCAGAGAAACTGAATTTTGAACTGAAACTTAAATAATATTATTGTTAAAAAAAATAATTAAGTAACAACTCAACAAGCTGGCTTTGCAAATAATTGGAATTTCACTCTTTTCTTTTTAGGTGTCCAACTTAATTGAGAAAGACCCCAAAAATATCCAGGGGTTGGAGAGTCCAGTTTTCAGCGACAATGAAATTGAACTGAAAGAGAAAGACTACAAAGAGAAGATCACTAAGTTTTAGATGTGAAGAACAGTTTTGGATATGTTGTAAATAGTAAATTATGACTGTATTTTTTGTATGAAATTGTTAAGTGATAATGATACATTCAATCTTTTTAAACCTTTCATAAGTGAAGCAAGAAATTATTGTTAAACATATTTTTATGTCAATAGGTTACATTATATTGTGTATGGACTTTTCTCAAACTATATATCAAAACTGTGTGATTTTAATGATCAAGTTTTGAAAACTGTATGTAGTTAAAGGCTTCGTATTAAATCTGAAATATTTTGCAATTAAAATTGACAAATGATTACGTGTCAAACTCACTGAGTAATAAAACAGGAAGGAACCACTAAATCAAACAAGTGCATCAGAGTGAAGGGTTAAAAACATTTGGGTTACGCAAGGGTTTAACAATGGCTGAGCACCTGCCTCCTCGATGGCGTTAAGGAAGTCAGTCATTCAAGGCCAGCCCACTCTACCTGTTTGTTTGACGTGGAGCCGAGCTGTTTTCTTCAGGGAGTGGAAAAAGAGCGGAGCCTGCAGCAGGTGGGGGAGTGTAATAACTACTGCCAGCCACTTCCTGCTTTCACTACCACCGTTTCTTTCAGCTTACAGGTACAGTAAGTTCTGCTCTTGTTGTCTGATATTCATTCTGTTTTTATATAAACTACAACAGTTACACAAACGAGAGGGTGAAAGAGAATGAAAGCTAGACGAGCCAAAGACATACAAGCAGAATTGTTTTCTTTTAAAAAGATACATAACAGCTTTTCTGACAAAAATGTATATTACATTTAAATTCAACAGAATTGTCTGCGAAACAATTAAATTATGTGAAGCCACTTTATTTGGGTAAATCTGTGATGGGTGACATTTATAAAATGGGTCACTCATGGCTGTTTGTTTAGCCTATGCAAAACCATGTGGCTCTTTGTTGTCCTCAGTTTCATGGCAGCGCCATTTTAGACATAATGCCTCATGTTCTTCTAATTTATGTTCTTTTTTGCATTGAATTTACATGCCTAATAGTTCAAATGTCTAGTCCAAAAAAAGCTATTTTGGTAAAGTGAAAAACATTGTTTAAATACTAAAATACAAAGGAGGTCATAATGTTACCTATTTACCAGAAATAAAAGTGCTACAGAAATGGAAACTTTGCAAGCGCTTAACAGGAAACCACATTTGAACGCCACATACAGATAAAACACACAGAATTTGCGCTGTATGAAAGTCTTATATGTTGTTTTTTGTTTTTTTTCAAGGAGCAAGCAGTTGCAACAGTTATGGGTGTGTTACCTCCTCAGCATTTGGTATGTGGCCGGTTAGTATTGTATTTGCTTATCTTGAATAATATAAACAATGTACAAAGTATCGCTGATGCGTCACCAACAAGCCTGGCAACTACAATAGCTCCACCTCAGAATGCAACAGGAAACCACACAGAAAATGTCACAAATTCAAATTCATCAAGCAATGAGGCCACAACAACTCAAAATTATTTTAAAAACCTCACTGCTACTTTGGGACAAAACCAAAGCAATGCAACAGGATCAACAGTGCAGCCAAACACAACAACTAATGCTCAGACAACCCAGTCAGCCACATCCTCAACATTTAACATCAGTTCAACAGCTGTCACTTCTACAGACAACAGCACCCGTAGCAGCAATGGAAGTGCTACATCAAGCACTACAGCAGTGACCATTTCTACTACTGTAACTCGAAACAGCTCAGCTTCCTTCAATGAATCTCAAGGTAGGTCTGAGCATAACATAGCATTAATAATGTAAGCCAAATAACAAAATACGTTTATCTTGCCTAACTACACCTCTTTTTCAAAGCAGGTGGTGCACTGAATCATTCAGAGAAATCGCTGACCATTTTATTCAGCATTCTGCTTGGTGTAATAATTCTGGTTATTCTGGGACATTTTGTGTACAAGTTCGGCAGGAACAAAGAGAGAAGTGTCCAATACACTCATCGCCGTCTCCAGAATGAAGATACAGGTTAGGAAAACCTATATGTTAAAACTAACATGACCTTGTAACCTTGATCAATGATCTTATTGGTGGTGCTTGCAAAGGTAACCATGTTTTTTTTTTAAATATAATAATAAAAGATCATAGCAATCACTCATAACACCTTTGAAATGGGTTAAATCTGATAAAGCTGTCAGGAAAATTTCAACATCGTTCCCTTAAATCATGGGCAATAAGCAGAGCAGATTTAATACAGCATTTAGTTTACAGTTAGTTTAATCATAAAGATTAAATATTCACTAAGAATGGTTGTTGTCTATAATTTTCTTTCATAGGTGAGCCATTTGCAATGCCAGATGACACACTGGTCATTTCAGGAGGACTCTATGATGGCCCTCAGATTTACAACCCCACCATGACAGTGCAGAATGAAGAATTCCAGACAGACACATCTGGATTTGCTTCCAGACCCACACAGTTCCGCTTGGAGTTTCTGAAAGAGGATCAAGACAGAGCATTCGACCATGAGAGCTCCACCTTTCAGACATTCCATGGACATGACCAAGAGCCCTAAGATGTCAGCAACAAACCTCTTTTTATTAAAAAACAAATTGTGCTGAAAATGATACCTTAACTTGAAGCTTTATGGAAAAACAATTGCAACAGTTACATTTTTTGAACTCTGAAACTGAACTTTTGAAGTAATGAAATTAGTGAACAATGTAAATACCAATGTGTAAAACACAACTGCAACCAAAAATCACTTTACCAGGAACCAGCATCTTTTGATAAACATTTTAAGGTACTATATTTTTACATTTTTATATTTTAGTAGAACATACTATATAGAGAAATTGTGTACTAAGAGATTAGAAAAAATAAATACTTCTGCTTATACAAACAGCGGTAGAAACTGCAAGCAATCAAAAGGTTTTGTCTTAAGAGTATGTGTACTCAATTTTTAAAAAGGATATTCACACATTTTTGATGCTTTGATACTTTCAAGCAAAGATTTTGTCTGTGACTTTTTTTTTCTTCTTATCTGAATTGCTAACGGTGGTCCATCCAGCATCTCGCATTCTCTTTATTGCAGCCAGTTTCAGCACTGTTCCTGGAGACTTACATGGAAATGAACTCTGCACCTGTACGTCATTTGCACATGATGACAGTCAAAACAAGAACATAAAAGAAGAACATTAGTTGTAACATTGTAATTTTTTTTTTACCGTCTTGAACATGTCTGAACTCTCTGCTTCCTCCTCTTTTGGTCGCATAGGTTTCTTTGATTTAACAGGTCTTGGAGAGAAACTCTGCACAGCAAATACAGGGAATTAAGAACGAGTAACACAAACCATCATTCTAATTAAGTTGACTGCAAATAAAAATACAGATATCTGAAAAACTGCAAGCAATAGTAAAATTACTATGTAAATAGTAAAAAAAATTACCAGTATGTCATTGCTGTCTGAGTTGTCTGATTTTGGGTCCAGCTTCAGAATGTTTTTCTTCCAAGACCCTGTAATCTCAGGTGTGGGTGGAGTGCGAATTCTGAATGACTGAAGCAGAAAACAAACAGCCTCACAAAAACACTCAAGATGAATGATAAAAATGTTCTTGTTGCCCCATACCTTTATTTGAGGTGTTGTTTTAGTTGTTTTGCTCCATAATGGAGTTTGAAGGTCTTCATTTATTGATCCCTTGCATCAATATAAAAAAGCAAACAAACAAACAAAAAACAAAACAAATGTTAATAGACGTGAAGAATAAGAATGCACAAAATGGACAAAGATAATGGGAAAAAACCTACAGCAGGAGTGTAAGGCGCTTTTCTTGATGGAGGTACATTTTCATCCTCATTTAAAAGTTTATATACAGTATTTTTTGTGGTGTCATCTTTTTGAGTTTTAGAGATCTTGTTTCTTCCTTTCTTTAGTTTCATTTCGGTTGCCTAAAACAATATTTTCATATTGCACTATCCATTTGAAATTGTTACGTATACTTATGTTAACTGACAGGATACTACACCTGTTGAAGTCTGTCTTTTTCAAGAGATGAAACTGGTGTCATCACAGCCATTGTCTCTGCTTTGAGCTTTTCAAGTTGTTGTCTGAGCTCTTCATTTTCGACTTGCAGGTGGGACAGCTCCAATTCCTAATTAAATTCATTATTTGGTTTTTAGCAAGTGTATATCCAAAAAATGTACATTATCTATTCAGATAACAATATTGCTGGTACAGCAACCTTTGATTAGATGTCTTTAGGACACAATGACAACTCAACATCAAAGCTTCTAATAAATACCTAAATCAATTTTGTACCTAGGACTCTTTGATTACTGTGTCAGGCATCTAAGGACTCTGTTGTTATGAGTATGCTATTAATTTTAAGCAACGGATTGCAGGATGTCGACCTAAGCCATGAAAAGGTTAAATAATTACCAGTGATGCTTTGCCTGCAATGACTTCAGCCTCTTTCATCCGTTTTTCACTAAGCTCTGCATCTTTTTCTTCTACCATTTTGTCATACTCATGCTACCAAGGAAAGAACAACATTAAAATGAATAAAAAGCACAAAAAAACCCCAACTCAAAATATTGTAATATTTCAGAGGCCAACTATTAATGACCTTGTGCCTTTCCATCAAAGCAACCATGTCTGATATCTTCTGCTGGCATTTGATTTCTGTGTCGTCTTTACTCTTCAGTGCCTCCATGGTTGCTTTCTTCAGTTTCTGCACCTACCGATAAAAACAAAAACAAAACAAAACAAAACAAAAAAACATCAAGTTGAATCAATTCTTAATTCTCAGTTATTGCATTAAATAAAAATTAAAAAAAACATAAAAAAAAAACACCTCAAGATTGAGTTGAGCCTCCGATGTTGATTTGTTACTGAGGTCAGAGTTTATGTTCTGAAGCTCCTCCTTGTGACACTTCTTTATACTTTCTGAATCTTCTTTCAATTTGTCAATCTACAAGAAATATGCAAATGCACTGTTTTACTGTACATTGCAAGCATTGTAACACAGCATAGCAAGCATATTAATATATAATAACAAATTGTGAGAAAGCAGTGTATATGTATATGGAATCTTCTAAAAAACATTAAAAAATATATTTTTTACTGACATTTCAAAGATACGATTTCCTGTTGACTGAACATAAACTTCTTCCCACATTATTTGATCACGCAGAAAAAAATATTAATAATACCTTATTTAGACATTCCTCATGAGCTTTTGTTTTGGTCTCTAGTTTTGTTTTAGTGTTTTTTAGCTGAAAAAAATAAATAAATGAAAAAATGTTTATATTTAAAAATATGTTTAATCAGCATAGAAAACAATGTGTGATGTATGTCCCAATTTAATTTTTTACCTTTGACTCCAGTTCTTTGATTTGTTTGTCTTTTAACAGAAGTTCCCGCTTTGTGGTTTTGCCCTGTTGGGGTGGTTTAATATAAATTGACATAATATGAGATGATAATCTATTAAAATAATAAAATAGTAAAGAAAAATAAATAAATAGAACGCACACTCTCCTTCAACTGCTGCTGAAGGTTCTTACTCTCTTCATCCCACCCAGCAATTTTTGCAGATAAAATATCCACCTGCTCCCTGGAATATGAAATTGTACATGTAAGACAAAAAAACTATAAATAAAACCAAATTTGAAATGCCACAAGATAAAAGTCTATTCTAATCTCACTGAAGATGTTGTTTTTCTCTCTCAAGTCTCTCTATTTCTGTCTTCTCTCTTTCTGCATTTGCATTGCTTTCCTGTTAAAGAAATAAACCACAACATACAATATTTGAGGATCTCTTTGCCATATTTACAACATAGAGAGGCTTGATTTAATTTACAAACCACAAGATGAGACTGAAGGACTTTCTTCTCTAAAGCATCACTATCAACCTGTTGTTGAATGGCGTTCTTACACTTCTGCAGCTCATTGAACTTCAGTATCAGTTCCTCATATTTGACCCTTCAAGCAAAAAAAAGTGTGAATGGGTTTCAGAAATAAAATAGAAGAATGGCCAAAATACTCATTTTAATGATATTTAAATATACATTAATATGTTTTAGATACCAGGGTTGGGGTCATTCATTGAATTGAGAATGAATGGTAAATTCCAATTCACTTCCTGGAATGGAATTGGAATTGGAACTGCATGAAGCTGACAGGAAATAGAATTGGAATTGAATTGGAATTACAGGAAGTGGAATTCAATTCAGGAAGAATTCCACTGAAT
>JAUCNO010001758.1:21729788-21756746 GCA_032353835.1 Enteromius viviparus
TTGTTGTTTAATTCCAATTCCATTTCCTTCTTTGAATTGGAATTGTTGAGTTCATTCCTGAATTGACCCTAACCCTGATAGCTACTTTATAATTACTTATAAACAATCAATATGCTAGTAATAATTATGCTAATAATCAAATGGTTTATAGCGAGAATTGGTCCCCAATCTGAGGTGTTTCCAAAATGTATTGTACATACTTGTTTCCACATAATACATACACATAATAACCCACAACACATCCATTTGCCAAATTCATAGATGAATTACCTTTCTTGCATGTCTAACTGTAGACTATCTAGACTACCTGTGGTCTATAACATACTGTATATAGTATGCGAAACAGTAAGCAGTTAATTTTAGGAACAAATGGCTAAACAGATCTACATTTATCCATTTTTTTTAACATGAGTGGCTCAGTCTGACATATAAAGACTAATGATATCAATCAGATAGGTCATGCTCTTACTTCTGCTGTTCTATTTCCTTCTTCAATCTTTCTACCTCTTTGGATGATTTACAACAGCTCTGCAAAGCACCTGACAATTGTTCCTCCACCTCCTTTAATTTAGCCTAGATGAAAGACGCAAAGATTCAATGTGAGTATTTAAGTTATTCAACCATGTTTTATCATAAAACTCAACTCAATATACATATGCTTTGTACTAAAATGAAAATATAAACTTCCTGACCTCTTTTAAAGCTACAACATCTTGCAGCTCTACGATTTTGAGTCTAGCATTTTTCATGGCTTCCTCTGCACTCTGCATTTCATCCTGTGAGGGGTGAATGGTAGATATGAAGCACATGTAGTACTTAAATTACTAGGCCGATAAATGCTTAAATATCTCCTCCTCACCTTTAAATTATTTGCCTCAATTTGCTTTTCTTCAAGTGAGGCAATAAATTGGAATACCTGAACATCCCTTGTCTTTAATTCCTCCTTCATAGACAAGCATGAGTTTGACTTCTCCTCCTGTTACAGAAACCCTGTGAGTTTCATAAATCAAATAATGTGAATGCTCAAACAGAGGAAAATACATACCAGTTCATCTCTGAGTATCTGTATTTCCTTGCTATGGTCCTCTTCCTGCACCTTGATAACTTCTGTGCGAAGATAGTACAACCAAAGATTTAGAATAGTACAAAGCATACAATGATATCATTATTAATGTACAGTTTTAACACACCTAACTCTGTGTTTTTGTCATTTACTTCATTCACCAAGGAGCTTATCTTTGCCTCAAGGTCTTGTGCCCTAGGGAAAAAAATGTAATAAAGGATTAAATAAATTACATTTGGTAATGGGTTGAGATTTGCAAAACATTATACTAGGTCTTAATAGTATTATAGGTCTACTGATAAAACTTCTTTAACATACCTTTGTTCCAATTTGTTGGTAAGGGCTCTATGGTGTTCCTATGAACAGTAATACATACAAACGAATGGTTTAAATATTTATGCACTATCATTACAAGTACTTCTACTTGTATTAAGACTTTGCATAAGAACAAACCTCCAGCTCCCACTTGAGTTGCTCAGTCAATCTTAGTTTCTCCTCAAGTGCCTCCCGGTCCTGTGTAACGCTTTGAAGTAATTTCTGATCTTTCCCTAAGAACAACAAAAGTTAAAGTAAATAACTTTAAAAAAAGAAAAAGACTGATGCAAATGTGTGATGCCTTCTTACTTGCTGACGACTCTATTACACTGCAGCTTTGCTGTGCCTCTTTGAGTTTTAGTGAAACATCTTTAAGATTGTTTTCGTTTTCTAGGAGCTTGTCTTGAAGCAGAGCAACCTCAACAAGTCAAAGTTGATGAATAGAAATACACATTTTAGTCACAACATGAACACCAGGACAGGTTAGTTATTGTATGCAGTATATTTTAAAGATTAGTCAAGCAAATGCCGCCCCCTTCAGGCTGAATGAGTTAACTGTAAGGCTCATTAACAAGGGCGCTAACCTCCTTCTCCTTCACATGGCATTCACTCTCCAACTGCACTTTAAGATCCTCAGACTGTGTAAGGAATTCTCTTACTGTAGGATGTTAACAAAACAATGTTAAAATGTATTTATTTTATTGTGTCAAATAAACTACAGGCTTCCAATGAATTTGAAAAATTAATTAAAAATTTGCACATTTAAACATATCCTGCTGATTAGCTTCTGCTTGTTTCCGAAGACCTTCAAATGCTGCCACCATCCTCTGCAAATAAAGAAATTACAGCGTCACAAAAAAGATTGGCTTAATCTAGGGTTTGGTCTGTTGTTAACTATTCATACATCTTAAATAAATAAATAAAGTAGTTACCTGAATATTCTCACTGTTCTGTATGAACAGATCATGAGTTTCCTCCCTTTCAGTCTCAACTATGTATGCAAAATAAAAAAACACATTATTGTCCTCTAATAATGGTCAATAAATGAACATATTTAGTGCTATATGACATATTATATTACAATATGCTCTCATACTTACACTGATTCATTTTCTCAGCAGATCTCTCAAAGGTGTCCTTTAGTATGTTACACAAGTTTCTGGTTGCATTGCTTCTACACAATAAAGAATACAATAAAATAAATTATAATATAATATATTATAGTATGATACATGTGCTTATACAAAAATATACATACTTATTTCTAAGATCTTCATTCTCACTCAGTTGATCCTCTAATTTCATGCTCAGCCTTTCATTTGCAAACTGCAAAGGACATAATTCATAATGCATAATTAGCGAGGTAGACAAAAAATATATCTAAAACAATCTGATTTACCTGAAGCTCTTGAATGGCTTTTCGCTGGGTTTCAATTGTTTTTCTGTTCTCCTGAAGCTTCCTGTCGTTTTGTGAAATATCAGAATCTATTTTGAACTTCCAGAGTTTGATTTTCTCAGCTTCATCAAGCAATCTGGAGTACAGCTGGCTGGATCTTAATGATGTCTGTGATGCAAAAGCACAACAGCTATTAAACTGCTTAGATTTATTGACATTATGCCATTGCACTGATTTCATAATGTGGACTTTAAACCACTATAGATCATTAAAAAAAATTAGTCACTTAAGTAGTAAACTACAATACAAAATAAAATAAGCATTTAATCTGACCTCCTCCTTTTCCATTGGCATGACTGCAGCCTTTTTCATGCCCTCTGTAAGAATAAAGTATCAGGATAAATGTCTTAATTCATTAAAACCCACAGTACACATTTCCATTAAGACTATTAATGTTACCAGTTCTTGATGCCTTCGTAGGAAGCACCATTTTGGATGGGAATGGCAGGCTTGCCTCCATATTTGAACACTTGTTATAACTCTACAAACAAAATACACGAATCATCCAACATTAAAATGTTCACACGGCAGTTTAGCAGCCAGAGGTCAAATAGCAACAGTATAGCACTAACACTAAACAGAAAATTTGAAAAGTTTGCCAACCTGGTTTTCTTCAAACAAGCCCGTTTCCCGAGGCTTCGCTGCAGAAACCTGATGCAAATGAGCTCTCGAGGGCATCAGCAGTTTGAAGTTAAATGGTTTTTGCATGCTGTGGAGTCAAACGAAGTATATCACTTTATAAATCCTCAGAACTACATACATACCGAATAGTTTTATTGTTGAGTTTTCCCCTTTGAGAGACTAACGATAGCTAGCTGAGAAACGTCAAGTCAAAAGTTGACGCGGCGGAGTAAAGGTAATTTTAGTAACGTTAAGGTTAGATATTCCTCACAAATTATTTGATTTCCGTTACGTTTTCTCATTTATAAACTACGTGTATGTAATTAAACTTAATTTTAGAAAAATTTTCCTTTACATTACCTTCAAGCAAATTATTCTGGACTTTCTGAAGCTTTTTAACGTTACTATTCCGTTGACCAACGGTTTTTACCTGACGTCACTTTGACTCACGCGACCAACTTTTAAAATGTTTTTTTTTTGCGTGGCGCGGCTGATTGAATTAAGCAACAGAAGTAGCAACTTAAATGACCACTTTTAACCCCATGTCAGTCGGAACTTGTGAAATGTAACATTTATGTATTTTTTTTTAAATGTAGGCTATATAAATTAAAAGACAAGCCTTAATATTCACAGCATGTTTCAAAATGACCTTGCTTTAATTCGGCGCAGCAGAGACCCAATGCAACATATAGCTGGTACAAATTATGATGGTAGATTATCTAAAATTCATTTACAAACGCCCATTGGCGGTTTGGGTCTGCCAGTATTTAAACACTATTACTGGGCTGCCAACGTTAGAGCTTTAAAGTACTGGGAGAAGGGTGCACCGGGAAACCTGACACCTGAGGTGCCCTTATGGGTGCAAATGGAGGTCTGGCTGGCAGGACTTCATTAGCCATGTTATTTTCCAAATTAGACAAAACAACAGCTATAAATAAGTTAAGCATTGTGTTGAAAATTTTGAATCAAGCAAGGAAAGTCCTTTCCCTACCAGAGACCTTTGTGTATACTCCAATTTGTTACAATCATTCTTTTTCACCATCATGGTCTGACAGAACCTATTTGGTATGGAAGGAGAAGGGCTTATGTTCTTTTAAGGACCTTTATGTTGAGGGAAGGTTTGCATCATTTAATCAGCTAAGAGAGAAGTTTGATTTGTCCCACTTGCATTTTTTTTCGTTATTTACAGATTAGACATTATGTGAAGGCCAAAATTTGTCATTTTAAATTCCTCCCGGAGAAACACACGTTTTTTTATTATATTTTCTTAAATCCTCCTAATTCTACGCATCTTATCTCTAAATTTGTTGGCTTATTTGAGAGTTGTGTCACAGCCCCTAACGAGAGATTTTAATTGGCCTGGGAAGAAGAACTAACACTGCAAAAAACGGACGTTGTTGTGTTGATAGCATTCTGACACATGTTGTGTAGATTTTTAACACATAATGTGTAATCTGTTTTGAATGCCTCTGCACAGAAAGCCAAGCTCTCTGATGAAACATGGAATAGGTGTTTGACTGCAGTACGGTCATGTTCAGTCAACAGCAGACATCAGTTGATACCATTCAAGATCATTCATCGTTTACATTATACCAAGACCAAACTGCATAAAATTTTCTCTACTGTTTCACCATTCTGTGACAAGTGCAAGGTCACAGAGTATACAACTGCTCATGCTTTCTGATTTTGCTCTTCACTGTTTGGATTCTGGTCAAGTATATTTAATTGGTACTCTATAAGGCCTATAACAGGCCTCTTCTACCTGACGTGGAACTTGCTATCTTCGGCTTTTCACAACATACCACTAGTCTTCCAAAAATTTTACAACAGGCCCTCACCTTGGATATGATAGTGGCCAAGAGACTTATATTAAAAAACTGGAAGTCATCTTCACCTCCCTCTTTTCGAATTGGATAATGAACATGATTTCTGTCATTCAAATGTAGAGACTCAAAATTTAGAGGACTAATTCCACTGAAAAGTTTTCCGCTATTTGGGCACCATTTTTCAGATACTTGGATACTACAATCAAGCTGACAAACCAATATCTAATGTTCCCTGTGTGGGTTAAGTTGTATATTACTTCGACACTAGTGACTGACTATATTGCAGCTCTTTGTTCTAGTTATCGAACTTGCATTTATTATTGTAAGCATTATAATTTATGTATGTACAACTGTACATGTGTATTTAATTATATATATATATATAGCCTATATATATATATATATATATATAATTTTTTATTTTATTTATTTTTTTCTGTCTTTCCTTGTGAGTGCATGTGAGGTCTGATACAATGTTGTGTGTTTGTTGCATCTTGAAAAATCTTAAAAACAAAAAAAAACAAAAAAATGATGATGGTATAAATACAGTATATGCTTCCTGCCAGATGTGAATGTCTTCTTTTATTCAGTTATTTGCTAAAGCATTGTTTAACATACCTGTGGCATTTGTAAAAGGCGCATCCAATGAAGGGTTAAAGCTTCAATGGTTAGAAGTCAGATGAACGTTCTGCAAAAAAAGTCATGAGGTTATGACTTTTTTTTATTACATCATTGTCATTCTCAAAAGAACACCAGGGTTAACTCTCAACACTCAAAAAGAAATGCGAAGCTTAGTGAATTCTTTTTATTAAAAATGAAAATTATTTTAATTTGAACCATTTTGCAACAGAAAATTGACAAACATTTAAACTCTGATAGTAACTTATTTGGTATCTAACAGAATTTCCCATTATACTATAGCCTACACAAATTGCTTTAGTGTTTACACAGTCTCAAACAAGTAAATAATCTTCTATCACTAAATTGCTAGACTACACACAGACACAAAAAAATATAGAAAATCCAAGTCCATAGATAATGACAAAACAATCCAATTACGGTTTAACTTGGAAAATATTTACCAAATCATGTGTTTAATTTAACAAGATAGTATTTGCATATCTACTGCTTTCACATTACTCCGGTGTCTTTTTTGTGAGAAGGCAACACTTGTCTTGCAGATTATCTTAATTCTTCAGATATGCATTGATTTAATTACTCTCACTCTCAGTGTGCATAAAATGCCCCCAAATAATTGCCACAGTTTTGTCCAAAAGAACATTTTACACTAAAGTTAAATTCTAAAAATACAAAAATATATATATATATTTATATATATATATATATGTGCCCATGCAAGGAGCTGAAATGTTTGCATCACTGCCTCAGTAACCTGAATACAGTAGCTCAAGATGGATGTCTGTTATCAAATCCATGATGTAGAGAGTGCAGGAATGTAAGAATCACCCAGGATAAAACCCAGATCAGCTATTGTCACACAGCCTCCTCTGCAGTATTGTCATCAGGTTCTTTCAGTGCCTCTACAACCTCTTTTCCAGAATGCTGCTGCAGATTGGCTCTCTTGGATTCTTTTGCTTCTTTATCCAGTAGCCTGTAGTTGATGCCCATTCCGATGAACAGAAACAAACTGCCAGCCAGCAGGACAATTCCACAGCCCATGTATGTATATTTGTAGTCATGGTAGATGTCATTGAACTTCCCTGTAAGTGCAGACAATTATCATAAAAAAAGAAAGGGAAAAAAAGAGAGAGTCACTCATCCAAGTGGGATCCATCAATGCATTTTCAACAAAGTGATTCAAATGTAGGTTATAATTTTGCTTTCACTGACAAAACCTTTGCAAGATAATAATGCACAATGCCCTAATCTATTCCTCATTACGCATCTTAATTTCGCAAAGGCATGCAAAAGTCTTTTCTTTTGGGACTGCATGGTTAATGCATTTTCATGGAGTTTTGTTTTGTTTTTGTAGATTAAAATTTTTCTCAATGCATGAGGGAAAATTAACTCATGCGACTAGTCGTTTCAAATAACAACAACTTTGTACCACTTTAAAGCCTTTATGCATAATGCATTATAAAGGGTTATTAAAGAGTGTAATGCACTATAATAATATATTCATAATTTGTATTGTAATACATTGTTGTAACTAATTATAACCAAATTTAAGTTTTTGTATTGTGGTAAAACTTATTCATGAGACTATACAATGGTGCATTACAAGGTATAATTATTGCATTAAAACTATTCTTCAAATGAATTATACAAGCTTTTAGACAAACGTTATAACATTTTGCCTTCCCTAGTTTCGGACGAATACTTTTTAATATTTGGTTTGCTATTTAAAACTGGGATATTGCCTTGCCTTATACTCACCTAGTAAAGGAGGCCCCAGTAACACTGGCCCACATTCTACAATAGTAACCAATCCCACCGCACTGGAGAAACGTTGAGATCCCACAAGATCCATGAGGGTCTCAAACAGCACAGAGCTCAGCCAGCCGAAGGCAAACCCAAAGAAGATGGCGTAAATCACAAACCCTGCATAGTCTGTGGACAGAGGGGCAAGCAGGTGGCATACGCCGTTAAGGAGAATGGATGCGGCGAAGAAATGTTGCACCCTTGGTCTCACCCATTTCGTGTTGGCGACTATTCCCATTGAAGGTCGTGCAACCATGTCTACAAAGGCCAGGATAGAGAGCAGGAAAGCAGCCTTCTCCCTGGGAATTTCCTTACTCTTGGCGTAATTACTGAGAAACACAAGAGGAGAGAACAGGCCAAAGAACATGACCACGTTACCCAGAAGGTAAAGCAAGAAGCCACGATGCTTGAAGAGCGTTAGATCGATAAAACCATTGATGATCTCCATCACGCTCTTTTGCTCTCTGGTTTCGCTATTACTGTTAGCAGCTTTAACAGCGGGTTGGGGTTTTGGCCCAATGGGCCTCATCAGTGATCCAGCTACACAACAATTCAGCAAAAGTCCACCCAGGATCAAGAAGCTTCCTCTCCAGCCGAACTGGTCAAAGAACCAGGTGTTCAGTGGGGCCAGAGTAGACAAAAAGACTGGGCTACCAGCCATAGCGATGCCATTAGCTATTGGGCGCTTCTTGTAGAAATATTTTCCGATCATTGTAAGAGCTGGGTTGAGATTAAATGCCAGTCCCAGACCTGGAAAACATCATAACACATAGTTCAAAATGAATACCCTTGGTCCCCTGGGTGATATTAAAATGTGTCACAAGAGTGTAACATCCCTAGGAGTGCTATTACTGTAAATAGCATGGGATTAGAGCAATGTTGTGTGTTTAAAATTTTTTATTTGTTTTTAATTATACCTCCCACTACACCGACACAGAAGTACAAGCCTTCGATGGTGTTGCAAAATGAGGCAGCGATGAGCCCCGCTCCTGAGAGACAGCCTCCTAAAATCATAATAGGCCGACTTCCATACTTGTTGACCAGGATACTGCTGACAGGACCTGGGAATGAGATGCAAAGAATCTGTCAGAATTTGCGCAAAGCAGAGGAAAATTTATTTATTTTTTTCCAGTTTAAAAGCATTTTAAATCCTATTTCTGAAGTTACAACCTGATAATTAAATAAGTTAAATATATAAAATCTATTCCTTAATATGCATCTTACTAAAGTAAAACGTAGATTTTTCATGACGTAAGGTGATAGTCTCTGTTCAGACCACTAGAGGGCATTGCAGCTCTGTGTGGAAGAACAATAGAATTTGACATTGCATATTACTGCAGTAATCATCAAACTGCAGATTTTGCTGTTTCCCACCATCATCCAGCTAACTGAGCAAAATATGTTACCTGTGAAATGCAGAGGCTGAAAGACCGAATCTTAAAGTGCTCTACTAAATCATAATTTAGATGTTTCACCCTATGCAAACTTTAGTCCTAACAAACCAAACTAATCTGTTGTGATACTCCCCTACAGTAGCAAAAACCAGGATGCCAAAGATATTCCCAGTTATGTGCGTGTTTTAAGGCTTCCATGTACTAAGTACAAATCCTTTCGTGAATGTAGGAAGGAAGCCTGCTAATCATGTGAAAACCCAGGGAGTGATGGTGAGCGCCTGCACGTCTTCAGCCTCTCAGTACAATAGGCTGCCTTGTTTGCCTCTCTAATCCACCTCATACAGCGGGGGAGCGAGTCTCTGTGAACATGTACGAAAGAACATTAACACATTTAGAAATGCGGAAATTCATTAGTGTCACGTACATGCCCTTTAATCAGATTTGAGTTCACAGGCTGTGTATATAAAATGATGAAGTAGATATATATAACCAATCAATGGTAAATAAATGGAGTACTCCGGAAACCTGTATGAAAACAGTTAGAATATATTATTAAAATGCAGAAATGACACAATTATGCCTTAACTATTTAACTCCTAGGATTATTTGGAGCATTGCTACATTTTGTGCAGCCTTGTATTAAAATTAGAGTAAATAGAGTAAATAAATTTGACTGTAAATGCAGTACAAGAATAATCAAGAATTAGACTAAGCCCTTGGGTGACATTAAACAAAAACTCACTTCTGACATATCCAATCAGTCCACATTCATGTAAATATCTTCATCTGGACCTCTCTAGCTTTAGGCAAACTACCCCTGGGTTCCCCGACAACAAGCTTAAAAGCACTACAGGTCTATGTAGGAAGATGTCTTGGCCTAGAATGCCAAAACAACACATCCCTGGAAAAGAAATGAACACCTTCTGACAGTATTTAGCTTAGAGGGCATTCAGAGTTCTCTGCAAACTGTGGGCGAGACAGTGGCTGTATTCAGGGAAATGAGAGCAAAAGGGGAACTACAACACATGTCAGTCATGGCCAGCATCAAACTAGATGCTAAAGCAACGGCATTCTGATTTACTTGTGAGCATATCGCGAATTGTTATGAATATGCAATGTTCTGACATCTGATGGGCACAAGTCAACATAAAATATTCAAACTATTATGTCTTGCCTGCAAATATGTTAGTATAGACCAGTAACACGACATAATGTGATTCTGTTTATGATTGTTGTCAGAACAATATGCTGGATATTTTCCACGCGTGGTTGGTTCTGTGATCATCTGGGTCATGTGCTATGTATTGCCCCCTGCATTAGAGTTGGGAATAAGCCCTGCTGGACCAGAAGGGGCATGTAGGAGTACGAGGTCAAATGTAAAGTCATGTGCTTCTCACATGCCTTGAGTTCTCATGGCCATAATGTCAACTCCACCGGCATAAACTGAAGAGTGCCTCGGTTTTGTTCATGACAAATGTGAGGGCAAAAGCTCAAGTTTGACAGAAGTATGTGGGTCAAAGACATATACAACAAGAGTGAAAGAAAGAAAGAAAGAAAGAAAGAAAGAAAAGAAAAGAAAAGAAAAGAAAAGAAAAGAAAAGAAAAAAAAGAAAAAAAAACCCAAAACAAAACAAAAAAACACATTATGACATATAAAATATAACATAAACTAACCTGCAAAATGTAAACACATATCATTGTCTATTCAAGAAATAATAATAGTATTTATTATTTATGTTTACCATTATATTTTCGAGTAAATATTATAATAAATATGATTAATAACATAAATATTGAAGACAAAAAACAAATGCCACATCATATACCCACCCATTATGTGTAATGTTCATTTTTTGTATACTTTTGTATTTGTATACTTTATATAATTTTCTATTCATGATAATATGTATTTATGTTTACCATCATACAATGTACTTTTGAATGTATATTATAATAAATATTATTAATAATTTAAATATTGAAGACAAAAAAAATTAATGCATATATCCACCCATTTTGTCTAATGTTCATTTTTTGATTTTTGATCAGTTGACAGTTGATTTTTTGTGTTATTGTCAACAATATTGACGTTCTTCATTGACTTTACATTATGCAAGGCAATGAAGTAGTTAAAGGGATAATAATTCTGTCATTTACTCACCGTCATGCCGTCCAAACCCATAAGACCTTCATTCATCTTTAGAACACTAATTAAGATATTTTTGAGGAAATCCAAGAGCTTTCTCACCCTGAATAGACAGCAATGCAACTGCCATGTTCAAGACCCAGAAAGTTAGTAATTTATTACTTTATTAGTAGTTATTTATTTTTTAAATAGTCTGTGTGACATCAGTGATTCAATTGTAATTTTAGAAATAATTATTTTATAAAAGTAAAAGAATATGTCTATATTCTGATTTTCTTTTTTACCAACCCTAGTCACTGTTTTCTTAAAAATAAGAATATTAACGTTTTGCAAAATATCTTTTTTTGCATTCCATGGAAGGCAGAAAGTCGCAAAGGTTTGAAATGAAAAGAGTATAATGATAAAATAGGTATAAAAATAAGTGTTTTATTTTCGTGAACTTAATCTTAAACTCAAATTGCAGGCTGGTTTATTTTTTGCCTGTTCTAAAGGATATGTATAAGCACACAAGCAAACCATACTGACAGTATAAAACACTAATTGGCTTTTGTGTTGGAACCAAAAAAGTAGCACTACAGTGTCAGAAATATTGAAACCTCTGTTTTTTAGATCCGTGATAGTTTATATTTTTTTATCTCGGGTTTGATTTGCTTAGTAGCGTGAGAAGGCGAGCGTGCAATTTAGTCTGTCTGTGAGTGTGCTGACATCATTCGGTGGTGCTCCACTTCCTGAGACAAGTTTGCTATTGACGCAAGTCATCACAAGTCTGTGCGACTCCTGAGTTAGGCGTCTCATCTCCTCATCTCTCTCCAAGGAAAACATCTGACACTTGCAGAATAAAGAGCTGACTGAGAAGAAAGACTCCAGAGGGAGATAGAGTTGCCCATTCAGAGCTCAATCTCTCAGCAAAGCAGCCGGTGGCTGATGTCTAAGCCTTGTCTAGCATGCCTCTCGTTTCTACAATTCAAATGAATAAGGGCCTATCACTCACACCACATTCATTGACAAACTGTGCCGGGACCTTCATTACCTGAGCCATGATCTCATTCTTGGATGAATGACAAAACAGCTTGATTTAAAAATGAATTATTCTACAACTCCGATTATGAATCAATGCAAACATTAAGTATGGGATTAAACCAAAATTCAAAAATAACTTTTTAGAATATACTGTATATGCAGAGAGTGCTTGAGAGTTTTAGGAGGAAGAGGAATAGGAAACTTTTCCGCTTACCTCCTCCATACATGACAGCAAGCATGATGGAAGAGATCCAGGACACTTGACTGCTGGTGACGTGGAAAATCACTTCAATCTCCTTGAAAAACACAGTAATGGACTTTGGGAAAGCATAGGAGAAACCGATAGAGATAAAAGCTCCAAACACTACGGCCCAACCCCAGCCGCCTTCAGGAGGGGTATATCCCACAGGACCTCCAACAGCAGGTGCCATGGCTCCAGGTACTTACAAAGCTCTCTCTGTAAAGAAACAGGGGAGATGGAGAGGGGGAAAAAAGAAAAAGGTCAAATGTTTTGACAATTTCCAAAGCTGCGTATTTGAATGATGCCAAAGAACTGGTAATATTTCTACAAATGTTTTTGAAAGCAGAACTCTTATGTTCACTGTGGCTGGATTAATTTAATCAAAAACAGTGAAAGCAGTATGATTCAATGTTACAATTCGAAAGAATCTTTTTATTGTAATTTATTTTTGTTGGAAAAGCTGAATTTTTAGCATCAACTCCAGTCTTCAGTGCCATGTGATCATTCAGAAATCTTTTCTAATATGCTGATTTGAAACACTTCTTATTACAAGTGTTGAGCTGCTCTTTATTACAATCTTGCTGAATAAAAAAAAGGATTTGTTTTTTTAAAAAACCCTTTCATGAAAAAAAACTTTTTTATATTTATTATTAGTGTTTACTGGTGCAAATAAAGCTATGAAGCTAGAGTGTTCTGTTTGTTTGCTGAGTCTTTACAATATTCTGGTCTCTAGAGATGGCCCATATCACTCATTCAGTGTAATTCTATAGGATTTTCTTGTCCATTTATCCAGCATGTGAGAAATGCCGAAAACTCAGAAAAGCTCCTCAACCACATCATTTAAGGCATCATGAATGTCCCTAGCACAAGTAACGTGCTGAAATTTAATATCAGGGGTTCAGTGTTTGTTCAAATCCCTATCAGCAACAGTGATAGTGATAGTAATGCAAGTATCTCTGATCTTTTTCTGCACAACTAACCTTCCAAAGCTAAACCTAAAACTTCAAAGCATCACACATCAATAAACATGAATCATATCCAACATTTGCAAGAAATCATTGTGCATACATATGGTAGAAAAGCGTTGAAAGGAAACCTAGACTGCACAAAAAGAGTCATATGCCTTTACATATTAAAGCCTCCCATCTGAACTGAGCGCATCATTTGTAAAGCCACAGCAGGAGGCTTTTAAAGCGAACATACCCTCCAAAATGGAAATGTGACTTACATTATTTTAGGAGGATCAGAGGTTTATGTCAGAAAGAGGCACCTTATACCAATATCAGGTTATCCCCCACCACCCCCCACCACTGGCATTTAAGCCTCTCTACATGTGCTCTTGGATTTGTTTTTCCAGCCCAGACAGCGTGATCTTGAGGCATCAGGGCGCCTTGCCATTAGCTGCTAGATCGTTTTTTAAAAACAACTTTCTCATTAAAAAAACAATGTGCAGTCATTATTACAAAACTAATTCAGACAAGGCGATCAGGACACAAAGAGGATCTTGCATCACCCCGAAGAGTTTTATTTTGTGATAATGACTCGCTGCCTGTGTTTGCTTCCATGTTAAACAGCAAAAAGCCAAACAACAGAATAAACAGACATGAAATTATTTTAATACACTGTTCAAAAGTTTTGGTTCTGTAAAATGTTTGAAGCTGACTATCATGCTCATCAAGGCTGCATTTATTTGATAAAAAATGCAGTAATAATTTTACTAATGTGAAAAATTACAATGTAAAATAACGGTTTACTAGTTTTTAAAAAAAAAATAATATAACTGAATTTATTAATTTGATGCAAAGCTGAATTTTTAGCATCATTATTCCAGTCTAACATCCTCAAGATTTGGTTCTAACAATATAAATGTTACATCCTTTGCTTATTAATTTCTTACTAAACCACAAACTGACAACAATCCATCCATGGAGTGATTGGATACCGGCTACTATTAACAATTATGCAAAAAATTTTCCTGCATGATGACTGACCAATTAGAATCGCACATTCCAGAATGAAGCATAGTATTGTTAAGCAGAATTAACTAAATTCCTACAAGCTTTGTCATTGAAATTAATGAATTTAGCATTATTTTGGTTTAGCCATTATTGCATCTCTGGGCTGTTCACTTTGAATTTGGACCATCTGACAGTTTGATCATGTTGGCAGAGCATATCGGTCCTTTCAACTGAAGTGCTGTATGGTTTAAAAAGAAGCAAGAATGAAATGAATCACTTTACAGGTAAAATGGTTCCTTGACACGCCGTCAAGCTAGACGTTTTAGCGCATTCAAGCTTAGAATCACACATTCCACACAGAAGCGCTCTTACCTTTCTGGCACACTCTATAAATTCTCTGCATAAAATAGTTCAAAGTACTCTTCTATGCCACAGTGATGACGAGCAGCATTTTAAGGGACCGGTCTGGGTCAAGGCAAGTCTCTAGTTATGTGAATAATCCCAGGGAAAAACTCGGAGGTCTGCCTGTTAAAAAAAAAAAAACGAACTATTGAAACTTCTACAGGCCTGTGATATGGTCAGCCTTGTCAAACTCTATTCAACTGAGTTCAGGGAAGCTCTTATTGGCCCCCAATGTCTACAGAGAATTCAAGACAGGTTTCTATTGGCTTCTTGATATCTGCCACCATGCCCACTTGTGTCCTTGCTCTCCTCCTCCTTGTTCTTTGTCTAAGCCACTCGTTCAGAACTATGTTGAGGTCTCCTTTGGAGGATACCGGTTTCAATATGGGGTCTTTGAGATAGCATGTACATAGCTTTTGGATTGTGTAAATGCATCTAATGTCAACAAACAACCATTATATAGTAAAAGGCTGTGACGTTGTTATACTTCCTGCAGTTATAATTAGCTCAGAATCACGTTACTTGTCTTTTCATCAGGTCAAGGAACAAAAAACAATGACTGACAATAAGGATGAGCGTTTCCACCTGCGCATGAGATATGACACGTACAAAAACAACAGCGTGCACACAGACATGCACACAGTTTCCTAAGGGTCAAATCCTTTCCTCCAAGCCCAGCAACTGTTTACAATTGGTAATCTCTTTGACATCTGTGAAAAAGATTGCATAAAATGCTCAGAACAAGAGGTTTTTCTTGTTTTGTCATGCGGTTCAAGAAAAATAACTGAAGTGCAAAGGGTAATGTAAATCAGATGCAACTTCTTAGAATCACTTAGAAATAATATGAGCTATGTTAAACGGAACAACCAACTAGATCAAATAAATGTGGAAATAAACAGGAATCAAGCTGGTTACAGGAGGTTACACTGATCTGATGCATAATTTTATTCATATTGCTCTAATCTAATCTGTGACTGTCTAAAATGTGACACTCCATAGCTAAAGGCTAAGATAAAGTAGGGAAGACTTTGACCTTCACAGCTTCTAATTAGCTTTGGTGGACACCGAGGTTAATTGTCATCATGCTTGAAAAGCACATTAGATTAAAATAGTGACAATTTAAGAAGCATTAAGGATTTTATAATACTCACCTGGATCAGTATCATCTCAGATTTGGAGTCTTGCTCTGTCTTGCCTTGGCATCTTGGTCTAGGTCTTGGCTTACATTTTCCCATCTACAACATCTTCGCAACTCCTGATAGCCTGTCTTTCACATCGTTTACAGCTGAACACTGCTATAAACATCTAGAAAGAGCTAATCAAAGGGTGTCAGAGATAGATTGGCATTTACAAATGCATTACACACATCTCCTGTTACTACTTGTCATTCTGATTTAGTGACTACCTACATCACTTACTATATGAATTTACCATTACATTTTAATAAAGTACAAAAAAGATTAAAAAGGCATATAATATGGATTTATACCATACCTACACATTGTAATTGCAATGGGTAGGAGAAGCATCTTGTGGATCTCTTGTTACTTGTCATTCTGATTTTGTGACTTTCTATATCACTTACTATATCAATAAAAAAAGGTGTATAATATTTTTTTTCATGGTTATATTTAACCAGCATATGTTTTTTTTGCTCAGGGGTTGAACGACATGAGAGAGGACAGATTAGTGTTTACATTACATGTTAACACGATGCGAGAGAGCGTGCATTTCTGTGATTTAACCAATTAGATTTTTTTTTTTAGTAGTAGTAGTAGTAGTAACAAGGCAACAATTTGTTCAGCAAGCAATTATTTGAAATTAAGGCTACAATAATTTTCATCAAGTCTTAGTGTGAGACGTGGAGTCTGGTATTGATCTGTTTCCGAGACTTGCAGTCAAACCCACAACATTTAAACATGCATCAGCAATTGCAGAGAATGAAAAGTATTTACTCCAAGCTCTAAAGAAAAAAAAGGATAATACAACACAAAAGCTAAATGTATATACTGTACATATATATATATGAATAGAAAGGTATTAGACAGATCATGCTGAAACTAATCTCAAAACTAAAACTATTTGCTTTGAATGTCCTACTTACTCAGCATCACTGAGCTCTATGATTTGTCCAGCAGAAAAGGGTGGCTGACCTTGAAAGCAATGGAGAGAATTGACAGGAGGGAACACTGTTAACAAGGACTGGCCATATATCAAACAGCCAATTTGGATCTCTTTATCCACTGGGGGTCAATTCTGGCCATGTGGACATAGATCACAGCGGTTCAGGACATATGCCACACAGATAATGTCTGTCTGCTAAAGTCTCCATCCAGCCCTGCTTTGTATTTACACAGCATAAGAAATAAAGTAGGAGGAAATGAAGCGCACAGAACTGAATGCACATGCACATAAATGTTTGATTGCCGAGCTAAGATTGCTTATTGTACAACTAAATGCAATGCACTGGGATAATTGCACATTCATCCACAAACAGATTGCATACATGCTGATGCAATCTGTATATTCACACACAAGCTACATGCAATAATTAAACACCAATGAGCTGAGGAAGTAGATGTTACATTAGGGGATTCTGATGTATGATGCCATCTTTCCTTTTTGCTTTTCAGTTAGAGTTTCCAGTTTGAATGGTTTAGCATTGTATTATTTGGAGTAGTGTTTTAATGGGCAGTCAGATCTTCAAAAATGTATTTTAATGTCACCGGTAATGGCTCTCACAGTGGAGCGGTGGCATTACCTCTATATACTCCTTGCACACTTCAGCCTTAGAAAGTGCACTTGTGCTTTCATAGAAACGTCCAGCAGTTACAATCTGGTTGTATAATGTAAAACCATAAAAAATATTTTTTTCCCATAGCTGAAGAAGGAAGTTAAGAGTGTTTAATGGAATTATGTTTCTTTTACAATTTCTTCTAGGAATAGTTCATGCAAAAATGAAAATTTAATAGATCTGGAGAAATGTTTCATTCTATTACTTGATCACGAAAAGGATCAGTAAACGGGTGCCAACAAATAATTCAAAAAGCTAAAGTACAGCTAGTAAAAAAAAGGAGCATTACAAACAAGTTGTGTTGCATTTCAAGTCCATTTTGAAGCCATACAGTGTCTTTATGCAGAGAAGAGAGTAAAATACAAGGTTTTAATTGCTGAAATGATCCTGCTCCGTTAATACGCTCCCATCTCACTCAAAAACACACTCTCGTCCTGTAGAACGATGCAATTGATCACCAGACACACAAGAGCCAATAGCATTTCACAACAGCATGAAATAATTTTTCATTATTAAATAATTTTTAAAACGGAGTTAAGAGTCTGTGGTCATTTCAGGGAATTCTGTGAGATCAGGTTGCATAAAAACATAATCTATAAACGACAAGTAATTTACATGACTCCAGTTCATCAAACAATGTCTTGTGAAGAAAAAAGCTGCTTGACTGTTTTTAACTTCAAACCATTTCTTTCAGCTAAAATATCTAAACAAAATCAACTTTGCATAATCCATCATTGCACGTTAACCAAAAAATATCCTTCAGCCTTTAATTTAAACAAAATAACTATGCCTCTGGAACAACTTTTCTTTATAGCTGACATGACGTTGGCTCTTCGGTAAACGTTAAAAACAGCCGAATGGCAATTTAGGCATTTAAGTAATACATCCTTTCTGAAACCTTGCCAATGGTTAACACAGCAATTTCATGGCAGCTTTAATGTAAAAATGTGATGGCAAAAGCACCCGGTAATATTTGAATGTGAAAAGTAAGCATGTGCATTGGGACACGACAAGACTCTCTCAAGGGTGAACTTCAGTTAAAAACCATCTTCAGAGTCCTTCACAATTTACTGCTAACTTACATTCTGGCTCTATTCTAGTATGGAACAGTCACATTAAATTCCAGATGGATAAAAATGAATTTATTAACATCTGCATTCTTTGAATATAGTTACTAAAAAATACAATAACATTGCAGAACATGCTGAGAAAGGATTTTATTTACTCTTCATTTAATCTTTTTAATCACTGTAAAAAAAAAACTAACAAAATAAAAAGATATTAAGAAGTGGTTAAATAGTTTCCAATGTTTACTGTTGTTCAAAATCTCAATATGTAGACATGCCAGCCATCAAAGATATTCTGAGATGATTTAAATCAAGAGCAAAAAAAACTAAAAGCAAACAAATTACACTGCAATTAACACTGCTTACACAACAGCAGATCCACATGACAACACTTATAATTTATATTGACAAAACACAATCACTGGCAGCTGCATCGTCTGATGTTAAATATTCTTTAACATGCAAAAGGCCCATGGCCCCTTGAAAAGACAGAAAATTGATGCTCTTAAACTTCTATATAGTGCCCTCATTGTGTCAACACGGCAGCAAGTACATTCCCCTGCGTTATGTTGGATGAGGCCTGTCTCTGTGCAGTTCAAAACCTGCGCTCAGCAGATAGACTGAACAATTCCAGGATCTATTTAAGTCCCCATATGGCTAGGAGCTGCAGCCCTCTAGTGAGTATATCAGAACTTTATTATTTTTTTTTATTTTTTGCTAATGTGTAACCTCTGCAATATCAGTGGCTAGGTATGATTTGTATTTCTGTCCTTGTTGTAAAGACAAGCCAGATGGCCGGCCTGCTGAGTGGGTATGATCTGTGAGACAAGTGATGCGTCACCACTGTGTGGCCTATGGTGGTGGCCCTGTAGACGAACTTTGAATTTTTATATTCCAACTTTGTCAATATACTTGGCTGATACATCTAGAAGAGAGACTCCTTTCAACTGGTCTTGATTTAGACTTTACATCGGGTATCAAATTGCAATCATAAAATCAGAACAAACTGATAAAGTGCTTAAAATCAAAAATAAAAATGACTCTATTGCATATTCATGACAGCATATAAAATGATGTAAGCACACTACCATTCAAAAGGTTGAGGTCAGTAAGACAGAAGTGCCTTATGCCTCGTCCAGTACCAATGAAACATGTTGATCTAGGAATACATCAACACTAGAAAGCATCACCACAGCCTCTTGAAGCTTTTCAATTGTTCTAAAGTACTTGAAAATTACATTACAGCGCCACCTGGTGGAAATGGGGGTTTCCTCTGACTTCATAAAGTTAATTTGCATTATTGCAGATGTTTTTGATTTCAACAACCAACCTTTAAAGTTAACTAACAAAAAGTAATCAAATCCTTAGCTCAAACATAGGCACGTGACAGTAGATTTCACTGTTTGTACTCAATAAAATAGGCCTTAGAGAGACTATGGATTAAAGCCTGTGATTGGCAGTGTTTGTCTATTAAACCCCATGAATCTTTGCATACAACCCTGTGGGTCTACTTGAAAGAGCAGGGCTAAATTACAGTCCTTGCAGGTCATATTTAAAGATTAACGCATTGCACAACTTAACTGATGTTGTTTTTCCACATAGACATCCAAAACGGGTGTAAACAAACAGATATTCATTTTTAACAAAGCCAAAGAAAAACCCTGTAACCATAAAACTTCCTACAAAAACAATGGACAATCTGAATAGATGCAGTGCTATCGAAGGAAGCAGCCTGAATCTTCCTTGAGTTTAATACACACCAGAGCATCTGTACAGTAAAATGTACCAAATAAAAGTAAGATCCTATCCCCTGCTTTCACAGACAAGACTTAAGCCTATTCCCAGACTAAAATGCATGCCTGGGCTGTTTCAATTGAAAGAAACGTGCACTGACCGCTCTTAAAATAAGTGCCACTGTTTTGTCTTAATTTGCACACCAGTAATGTTGTTATTGAAGGCACCTTCAGAAAAGGCATATTCATAAAAGGTACCTAATCCTGGCTTAACCTACATTTTGTCTGTAAAGTCAGGCATTTAAATGATAATTAAGGCAGTTGTTAAGATATTTTCATAACCTTAAATCCAATCAAACTGAATTTAAGACATTTAAAGAGTCTAAAGGTATGTTCACACAAAATGCATCTTTGTGTTTCAAAAGTAATCAAAAAAAATATAAAATATTAAAATACTGTAAACGAAAGCACAGAAACATGCCCTGCCTGCGAGGTCTTCTGATTGGTCCATCGCTTTGTAACTAACAAGCGGTGCTGTGTGTAAAAAGTAACATTTTTTGCAATGAAAATTGTCCATTTGTCCAGCTATTTAAAAAGAATTGTTTTGTTTCTTTTCTAAATCGTCAGACATACAATTTTACCAGTGGAAATTAAAACATTAATTAAAAAATCCCACAGCCAAAGGGATCTAGACATTGCACAACCACCTTAGACCACCTTAGCAATGCCCTGACAACCACCCACAACCCTCTATTGTGGTTTTAAATTTTGCATGGGTAAGCACAGGTCACATCTCCTTCATAAAATGCAAAAATATAGTTAATAGATGCTGCCGTTGAGGAAAGAAGCTATTCAGACTGCATCTGCCCCCCGACTCTATTCCTAACATCGAGTTTCCACAGCATCTGCAACATACTTATTCATGTATTCAGGCATTCTAATATACCCCTGCCTTGGCACGGCAATTACCAGTCCATCTTTTCCACCAGCTCTCCACTGCCAGCCTCAAATCGTGCCTCTGTTCGGGGATAAGTATTCACCCCAGGGTCAGGGCATTTAAAAATACTCCGGAGAACTCATTTAACCACTGCACTGCTCCTCTCTATTGGGACTGATTCTCTACCACGGCCCAGAAACCCTGACTAATTCCTAAATATTGGAAATTTGTAATTCCTGAATGAATTTATGCATGACTGGCACTTAAGTTCAGGCCAACGTCTAAAGGATCAGGTTTAAATAGGGTGACAGACACAGTTTTGATATGATTCCGAGCTTCTTTGACATAGAACAAGCACAAAGTGAGAAATCTATCATGCGACATTTAGCAGCACATTGACATTAATCACAAGGAATTTGCAACACACCCTCATTAGGCAGCGTTTCTCTAGCGGCTTTTAAACAAAACACCCCCTCCCCTCAAAAAAGGCTATAATTTGCATGCTGAATTAAAGTAAATGTCTTGAGCGATTTGAAAATGTCAAAATGCTATGACTGCCATCATTATAAGAACCTAATTTGATTACATAGGATAAATTGGCGACTTAATTTAAATAAAACATTTTCAATATTATCAACAATAGTCTACAAACACCATACACTGTATATATACCACAGTCCAAATGTCTAAAGTCTAGGGCTCAGTCAGATCAAATAGCATTTATAATTCTTTTGAACTTTCTGTTTATCAAAGAATGCTGAAAAACTATATCCCAGTTTGCACAAAAACATTTAGCAACACGCTTTTTTTTTTAGCACTGATAATGAGAAATGTTTCTTGAAAAAAATCAGCCTATTATAATGCTTTCTAAGGGATAAGAATATAGTAATGATGCTGGAAATTTAGCTTTGCCATTGCGCGCACACACACACACACATAAATATATATATACAGTATATACATATGCTGAGGCTTTGATAGAACTTGGGTGAAAATGTCACGAGAGAAACATTTTGGTGGTGCAGTACTGTATTAAAGTTTCTACAGCAACATTTCCCTTGTGAGACTGCCCTGGCATTTGAGTCATGTGTGACTTTTAAGGTGTGCAAATGTTCTTTAGGTTTCAGAAAAAAAAATGAAAAATGGATGCGTCTGTGGATTTTTAAGTACCGCACAAGTGCAGGATTTTGCAGGTACTCAAATCAAAAGCCTCCCATATGATCGCTGATTGATTGCCATGTCTGTCTCAAGGGTCCCTTCTGAAGCTTTTAACATTAGGAGACTCATTTCTGTTCATCTGAATCCTAAAAAGACAGTTTTTACATTTTTACAGACTATTCCCTAAACCTATATTCTTATACTAAAGTAACCCCCCCAAACTTATAATTGAATAATTCATGCATCAGAGGATTAAATTAATGGAATCCATCCATTCTGACCTGATACATATGGCTGGTAAAGAGGCAACAGTTATATGATTTGATTTACAGCTAAAACCCTGAAATCACATCCTACACACATTATCTCAGAATATGAGCACAAAGCAATATCTGAGGCTCACGTGTCTCATATTTTGCATTCCTTCTATTTTCCGCATGGCGAGGCCTGGAAAATTGACTCAGCGATGTTCCCATGCAAAGTGGGTTTACTTTTACATTAACATAAATAGGAATGTCTCGGGTCATCAAAGCGGGACGCAGGTGTAGCCTCAGTGTTAACATTGCAGCAATTGTCAACCCTCGGCAAAGACACAGAAGTATCTCTGATGCAAATGAACGGCACGCTGCCATTCGCCCCGGCGTTTGCTTCCCTCTGTCACACACATGCAAACACACCGTGTGATATGCCATGACGTTTATGCTAATATGAGCTTATTGTGCAGCAGTCAGCCTGCGTTTGTTGAGTATGTGATGAATCTGGTGTCAAAACTGCTGGGAACCACTGTCAAAACATGTAACGTGATCTCGTACAAAAAATAACCACGGAAGCAAGAGGTTCCGCTAAAATACACTAGTTAATAATGTATGTCACAACAGTAACCTTGAAATGAAATGATGTGGTTACTGTTGATGTGATGTTTAGTTATTGGTTAACAATTATCAGACAGCTCTCTTGAACACTTGATTCTGATTGGTCAAAGTTCAGCATTATTACTAAAGAGATAGCTCACTCAAAAAAGAAAACTCTGTTATTATTTATTCACCCTTGTGTGATTCAAAACCTGTTAGACTTTTATTCATCTTCAGAACACAAATTAAAAAAAAATCTATGCACCTACCATTTTGATAATTCAAAAAGGTCTCGAAATGAATCAACTTGATCGCTTTATAATATGATGAACAGATTTAATATAGGATTTTATTTACATAAGCTTTTTAGATAACCACCCATAGCAGCCATAGCATTTATTTTCAGTGGCAACTGTTTAATTGCTAACATTCTTCAAAACATCTTCTTTTGTCCTCAACAGAAGAAAGAACTTCACACAGGTTTGGAACAACTTGAGGTTAAGTAAATATTTGGCAATTATCCTTGAGACTAAAATACGGTCAGCTGATCGTTATTGCAACATCCCTTATACATAATGGCTAGTTTAGTAACTGTGGTTATAATGGAAACCTATGCAGGCTACGTGCAAATAATTGCAATGCATTTGCATAATATAATGAATAATTAATAATGAATCTATCAGAAGGTTAAATAATTATAATCCGTCCTTTTAGAATTGATACACACTTTAAAACTTCCATATACTTTCTCGCATATTTTCGATCAACATTTTTAAGTGCAGATCGTTTGCATTTGCTTATTTCAAAACCACAGATGATTTATTTGAGGCTGGTATCTTATGACAGTATATACCATATAATAAATCACGAGTCTGGATAGTATTTGAACAGATAACACCTAAAGAAATGAATTTATCTTCTCAAGACTGCTAATCTCCACCATTCTCTCTTTACCTGTGTCTCTTTTCACCTTCTCATAAAAGAATAAAGCAGTTCACCCTGGGGACAAAGGGCTGCATGCGCAACCAAACAAAATGAAGAGCGCAGAGCAATAATCATTTGCATTTCCAACATCTGCTTTCTTGACGGAGACCAATAATTTGTTATTTTGCCGCCTGGAGGCCCGTCTTCATATTCAGGTCCCCTATCGAGGTGTTTTGTCACAAGAGTGCATTTTTATGACACCGGAAAAACTCCTGTTGGGTGATTTATTTAATCTACTTCCTTTCTTTGTACATTTATTTATTTATTTTATTAGTGGTTTGGGGCTGGCTGGGTAATTTACCCCACACATTTCAGATTGCATTAGACACTGCTATAGCTGGCCGGTCAAACTGAAAGCCATGTAAAATTCAATGTGCATGATACATGGGGCGATTTTCTAGCCTCGGGATTTGTAAGGTGCAGGGGGAAAAAAGAAAAAGCTGGAGCTGCAACAACAATAACAACAGATCCTTCTTAGTTGTAAAGAGCCATCAGGACTAAGTCCCTGGGGCAGATTTGTGACAGGGTTTTTTTTCCAGGAAGGTCAAATGCCCTGAGAGCTCTTATAGTAATGCCACTTTAAGCGGGGTCGCAGGGGCAGAAGTCTACTGAAGGCTGGTGGAGGGGAAGAGTGAGCAAGTTCTCACTTTCATGCTCCTTCACTTCATTTTCCATTTTACTAATGCTGCCATATATCTCCCCGTAGGGAGGGAGGTGGTTTAAACCCCTGGGAAGAAAGCAATGATCTAATATACTGTGCTGTTTTTAGGAAGAAGAGATGCTGTGTAAGAGAACTGGATCTCAGTTCAGTTCTGATCTTAGCAGTGAAAAACACTTCAAATTACAAACAAAATCTTTAATATATATATATATATATATATATATCTTAAATAAATAAATAAATATATGGGTTAGTGTGATTATTTAATCATTGTAAGGTCCCGCCTTTTTGGGCGGATACGCGTGCCTCGCTCTTCGGCGGAGACAGAGAAGACACTCCCAGGGGATTTCTAATTTTCTGTTTAATTCTTAAGTTACAGAGTTACAATTTTGATTTTTAAGTTTTACATTTAATTTTACTTTACCTTTTAGGTTAGCTCGTTTTAATCTGACTCCAATTTTAATAATTATTACATTTAGATTGCAATACTAAACTTAGGTTTGATTGCTGGTTTTGAATTGAGTTGTTTTAATTTAGAGATCTGATTCTTTTAACTTGTTCATTTTTCATTTACCCCGTTCCTTACCACCCTACTTGAAGTAAAAGATTTCAACAATCAAAATGAATCAAATAACATTTATTCATCAGGTATGATTAAAACCAATTGACATAATTAAACACTGTGAAATCCAACTTAGTTATAATGCTATAAGAATACATAGCTTTGATAAATCAAAACATAATATTACCAATTACCAATCATTTGCACAATATGAAATTCAATTCAGTTCTTAATTTAAAGGAATGCATCACTTTAATAGATCAGACCATAGTATTAAATTAATTACATAATTTAAACATTTAGTTTCATTTTAAGAGAATGCCTACACAAGTCATTACATAATTTGAGAAATTGGAATTTTCATCTGGTTCCAATTAAAATAAATCATACTCAAGCCAATTCTCTTCTATTAGAAATTAATGAACATGTTAATCACACAGAAGGGTCCTGGAAGATTTCCAGATCTCCTTCGTGCTTTCACACGGAGGACCTTGTTAAGCAGAAGAATCCTCCCACATTTATTTCTGCAGTTCTCCTTTGCAGCTGTTTGGAGATTTTCCATTTGCCTCCAAAAGGAAAACGCCCTTTTGGTTTTAAACTTAATTCTTTAAAGAGTTTTTTACTCTTCACAGAATAAGTGACTGCTGAGAAATTTAGATCACTGCATTATCCATCTTTAGACCTTTCCTTTGACATCAGACACGATAGTGAAAAAACTCATATTTTCACAAAATGATAAATTTTGAGTTAGGTGATTTTCTATGATCCCTGGGAAAAAATGTGAGGTGAGAGGTGGGGGGCTCAGGAAGGGGAGGGGGTAGGGGGTTGTAGCTGGATCGGTGAGTGACTGTCCTATTGTCTCTGCAGATCCCAGATTAACATTTATTGGCTTTTTACGACTTATTCTTGGGCCACGAGAATATCTGTTTGTTCTCCATTGCAGGGCATGACAAGCCAGGTTTATTGTGTTTTGAGGTCATCACATGTTGCGTCTTTTGGGAGGATAACATTTTCAACAATTAAACTTCTACATCTTACAAGTGCTTCGGGTTAATCCCCCGAGACCGCCCTCGGTACCCTCGTGGGACCTTGCCGTCACCCTAACTGGCCTGCAGCAAGCTCCTTTTGAACCCTTAGCATCAGTCGAGATAAAATACCTGTCATTAAAGACAGCACTTCTGATTGCTTTGGCCTCAGTCAAGAGGGTTGGGGATCTCCAAGCCTTCTCTGTCGACGAAGAGTGCCTAGACTTTGGCCCGGCTGACTCTCACGTAACACTGAGACCTCGGCCCGGCTACGTGCCCAAGGTTCCTACCACACCTTTTCG
>JAUCNO010001758.1:21756846-21775904 GCA_032353835.1 Enteromius viviparus
TATATTGTTTTAAATAATATTAAACTATAATGTATAATATACTTGAATATGTAGAAATAAAATAACTGCTTATCCAATAATATTAAAATATCAAATTATTAAAATAAATGAAATATCAAAATAAAATTTTATTTCCAAAACAGGTAATTTTATCCATAATTATCTAGTTATAAAATGGTCTTAAACATAAAATAAATAAAGAAATAAAATATATTCAAATGAAAATAAAATTTTACATAAACTATTTTGTTATCCAATAATTGTCCACTCCAATTCCTTCACTGATATGAAAAATGTAATTTAAAATAAATACATAAAATATAAATCAAAAATAAATAATTATCCAGTTAAACTGTTACTCTCTAGTCCAATTCATCCATTGAATAAATGAATGAATAATACTGAGCATTTTGAATTATTATGTAACAATTTAGTTTTTGTGTGTGTGTGTGTGTGTTGGTGTAGGAGACATGTATTTGTTTTACAATACTTGTCTAGTCCAATTTATCCAGTGGTTAAATGAAGGAATGAACAAATGAATCAATTTATATATATATTATATATTATATACATACATACATATACATACACACACACACACACACATACTATTGAGTATTTAGTTTTAATATTCAACTATTTTGTTTTTATTTGGGGGGTTTTGTCGGTAGAGAAGACACTTACTTTTTCTTCAACTTGCTTTGCAACATTCTTAACATAAAGTCTGCAGGTTGGCTCTCCAGGTTGGTAATTTTTAAACACAGACATTTTCTTCATCTCTACATATGTAAGAGAGACAATAAAAAAATCAATACAACAGATGCACACAATCATTTGAATAGTAAATCTGAGAGATAAAGCTGTCAAATATACATTTAAGAATGACAGACTGACATAAAACACATTCAGCAATCTAAAATGTATCGGTTGCGTAATCGCTCCCTGATGGAGGGAACAGAGACGTTATGTCGTGATGAGAGACTGGGGTCTTGCCTAGAGCCCTGATTCCCTCTGCTTAAGAGAAAACGCCAATAAAAATGGCCAAGTGGTTAAATAATCCTGAGCCTCTCCCCTTTGTCTAGGTATAAAGAGGTGACAGGTGCAACCACTCATCAGATTTGGTGAGGAGTCGAGAACGAGATGACATAACGTCTCTGTTCCCTCCATCAGGTAATTAGGGGTTACATATGTAACCGAGACGTTCCCTGTCTGTCAGTCACAACGAGACACACAAAGTCCTTTGTACAGTTTGACATGTACTTAAAATTTAGCTGGAATTAGGTGCTGGACGTCCGGCCAGAGGAAAACTGGCCACAAATAAGCCTGGATTCTCCCGTGGGGTTTTGGTTCCTTGCCGCTTGCCTCTCTGGGGGCAGTGCTTGCAGTTTCACAGCCTGATCGTAAAACGCTATGGTGGGAACCTTGGGAACGTATCCAGGCCGGGGTCTCAGGACAACCTGAAAGTAGGCCGGCCCAAACACAAGGCATTCTTTGCTCACCAAAAATGCCTGTAGGTCCCCGACCCTCTTGATAGACATTAGCGCAGTCAGGAGCGCTGTCTTAGCAGACAGGAACTTCAGCTTGACTGACTCCAGCAGCTCTAAGAGACCTGCCTGAAGTCCAGCCAGGACAACAGAAGAAGGATTTAACCTCCTGGCACCCCTCAGGAATCTTAAAATAAGGTTGTGCTTTCTCAAAGACTGGCAGTCTACTGCATCATGATGTCTTGCGATGGCAGTCACATACACTTTCAAGGTGGAGTGCGAAAGCCTACGTCCCAACTTTTCCAGCAGAAAGGAAAGCACAATTCCTATCCTATCGTGAGTCCACAGCAAGGGTAGAGGGAGCTCTAGCTTGAGTGATTGTGTCTACCACAGCTTGTGGCAGGCCACTCAAGTGTGCCACGTCCCGTCCAGGAGCCACACTTGGAGGTTCCATAGATCTGGATGCGGGTGCCATATGGTGCTGAGCCAATGAGAGAGGAGGTCCTCCCTCAGAGGTATTGAGACAACCTCTATGGCTGTCGTTGGGAGACAGGTAAACTAGCGGCACCAAAGCAAAATCTGATGAGTGGTTACACCAGTCGCCTCTTTATACACGGATGAAGGGGAGCGGCTCAAGATTATTTAACCACTTGCCAATTTTCAGCAGAGTGAATCATGGCTCTAGGAAAGACCCCAGTCTGTCGTCACGACATAACTCGTAGTGACTGACAGACAGGGAACATGCAAACAGTCATGACGACAGCCTGGTGTGCTTCATGTCAAATATTAATTCTTTAATTTTTAAAGATTGGCTGCATGTTTCTTGCAAACACCCAAAGGCAAATTCTTTACTAGAGCTTCTCAATTCTATTTGATGTTCAGTGTACTACAAGAACAAGAGTGTATGCGTGCACAATTTGAGTGAGTGTTTCACCGTCTCTGGAGAGTCGCCCTCTCTCTAGCTCTCTCCTAGAGATGAACTCCGAGGGGATGTCCTCATCTTCTTCCCTCTCTTCCTCATGTCTGGGGACCTGAGCGCTTGGGTAGATTTTCCCAAACCCTTCTGCAGCATCCTGAATGGAAACCTCCATCTCTTCTGTGTCTAGAAAAAGTTGCATAAACATAATTAAAGCGTGTTTTGAACTGTCACGGTGCTCAATTTCAATCTGCCGTAGACAGGCTGCCTGTTGCAAATTTCAACGATGACGAGTGAACGGCAGCACCGAAGCCTTTTGTGAACACGCATCAAAGTGACAAGCACTGACTATTCAAAACAATCTTGAAAAGAAAAGCAAAGGAAGATTTTCTTGTCTCGCGCGAAAGCAAAAAGGATACCTGTAATCAATAACAAAAGGCAGGTAAAAACAGATCAAATGGAAAATCCATGCCAGAGGAAAAAGGAACAGGCGAGTGTATTAATCTCTTAGGGTGACACTGGTGTGTTTGCGTGGGGTCACGCTCTGTGGGGTTTTCTTTCAGGTTCTTTCACAGCACAGTTGGAGATGTCACCTGGCAGTTGGCAGTAAGCCGTAAGCAAACGTGTATGAAGAATTATGGGAAGCAGCGAGGCTACACAAATCCTCTGGAAACTTGTCTGACAGATCTAGTGCCTAATGTGTACTAGAGCAGGAAGTGCTGATAAGTTTCCCTCAGAGAGGTGGATTCCTTTGACGTTTCTCGTCATTTAAACATATTGTTTATCATCAGCTAAACGTGAGCGTAATGGAAATAACTAGCGTCCCTGTGCTCCAATCTTTTTAAAACAGGATAGGAAAGCTGTTTGTCTTTGACTTTGAAAGGTTTTGCGTCTCGGTTTTAGGTCGTAGACATTAATGGAAAACAAACAGGAAGATAAGGTAAACAAAAGAATGTGGATCTAAATTTGACCGCAGAGGAGAAATTTTTTTTGTGTGTCTGTGTAGATTGCCGGCATTAAAGAGGTCCTATTAAACTCTTTTACAAAGTCTTAATTTCGTTTTGGGACTGTGTACTAGATAAAACATGCTCCTGCATAATCTCCTGCTTGACGCATTATTTTTCACATTATTAGCATTAATACAATACCTTTCTCTCCAGCCTGGCACAGACGGTTTGATTAGTTCCGGGTTTAATCAGGGAACACACTGCGAAAAACTAAATGTGTTGTGATTGGTTAACAGCTAGGCAGTATGTCAAAAGCAAATTCATTCTCTGCCAGTGGGAGGAGCTGTTGCAGTGGTAAAGGTTTCCCTGGTAACGCTGTAAACCAACCTACAAAGACAGTCGATTTCCTTCAAATACACAGTCATATAAAAACACCCGCGCCGAGGAATACACAAATTTAAAACGTTTATTCGACTTTATGAAGGCAGGAATTATTTTAATTATATTTTTAATGGACAGCTTTGTGACATCACAAATACCTGAAAGCAACACTGTAGTCCAGACAAGCCATTCGTTGTAGTTCTTAAAAAGGGATGTTTAAAAACTGAAATATCTCCCTTTGGAGTGGACTTTGAGATTTCGAACTTTGTTGATCTTTTTCATGCACAAACATACACACTAAACACTGACTTAATTTCAAAAAGTCAAAGCACAATAGGACTCCTTTAAATAATTGCTTTGACATACCTGCAGACTGTAAAGAATTACTATAAGACTGTAGAAAAAAAAGGTTATACTGTAAGTTCCCTTACTATAAACTATAAACAGTAGGGCTGTCAAATTGATTAACTGCATTCAAAATTAAAGTGTGTACTGTGTAAATTTATAGGTATATATAGCTATAATTTATTAAGTATATTTTAAGTATATTATGCAAACTTTCATTTTGGATGCAATTAATCACGAATAAGCGAGTTCGAAGCCTTAATAGGGAGTAGGAATGCATGAAATTATTGGACCAATATTTGAATCTCTACACATTTAAAGGGGTCATACGGTGGTACATGCACTATTTCAAGCTGTTTGGACTGAAATGTGTGTTGGGAGTGTGTGTACACAACCAACCTACAATGATAAACATCCACCAGTATTTTTATTTAATTAAAAGAAGAATAAGTTGCCCCTTCTGAAATCAAGCCATTCTCAAATGCATGTTGTGTGGTGTCACACTGACAGTGGCCACTCCCACAATAGTTGATTGACAGCAGCGTGTCACAGAGACTGAACTGGTGTCTTACCTCAGACCCGCCCTGAGTGAGCCGTCATCAAGATGCAGAGACAAGCAAGACTCCTAAGAGATTGAGGTGTTTTGTTGTTGAATGCATTAATGAACATAGCAGTAGTCATTTACCCCGACATCTGAGAGACTGAAGACGCAGATTAATGAAGATTAACCTTATGTTTGGTTCTGAAGGGAAACGCGCCCCTGATCAACCGAAATGCATTTCTGTTTGTGCGAATCATTCATGATCCATCCTCACCTACAGAAGCAGTGAGTATAATGTCTTTTAATTAATCTTTGCAAATGGCCTTTCCTAATAATGTGCTAATTAGCAAGTTTCACTATGAACATGGATAAAAAAAGATCCCCTGAGAGTGCCTCGGAAAAGAGGGGCGGGGTCAGCGAAGCTCGTGAAGATTTAAAGGGGAAGTACACAGAATAGAGTGATTTCTAAAGAGCTGTTTTTTACAGGGTAAAATGCTTGTTATTTAAGAATATTAAATATTAATGTCTTTAAGAAATTTTAAAACAAACTATATTACATACGTTCCATTAAGACGCTAAAAAATCATATTACCTTGTGGAAAATTGGCTTTGTATGACTCCTTAAAGACAACCAAGCACCTCCAAAACTCCAGGAAGATGCTTCAGTTAATGATATACATTTCACATTCGATTCATCCAACCGAAAACACTGATTTACACCTCAGAGTTAACAATAAGCCACGACACACCTGAGTCACTGTGGTTATCACATTCATTGCTGTAATTCCTTCCTGTGATTTAAGCAGAACTCAAGTAAAGGTGGAATAGAGTCTTGCTCTTGCCTTTGGCTGAAGGGTGTCCAGAAACTTTGTCACATTAATTGATGGCTTCATTAGATCGCAATCAGAGCACTTCAGTTTGCCTCCAGGTCCCGGCTAACCCATTCCTATGCATTTGAGAATAAAGCTGGGAAAATAGGGTTTTACTGCAGTGGATATTGCGCCTGTCACACCACGAGAACCGAGAGAAAGCCTCTGTCTGCTACGAGCATAATGTAGATAAAGTAGAAGCAAGGTCGAGGTATGTGAAGACTGATTGTAGCGCGATAGCATTGCCGCCAAAAAATTCAATGACAAAGAAGTTTAGCCAGATATGGAGTTTTTAGATGCAGGGAGGGATAAATTATACCTTTCAGATGTGGAGGCCAAATTGTTTTGTGACTACAAGGCCTGCATCATTATTTTTGGTCAAATTTCTTTCAGAAAAATCAAAAGATTCTGGAATGGGATAATCCGCACAATTTTCCAGAAAGTTTCAAGAATTACAGACAATATTAGAGAGTTACATTTTGTGTGCGCCATAAGAGATAACAGAGAAACTGCAGCAAAGTAACTGCAATAGCTGCAGACCTATTACTGAATTACTGCCACAGTGAGTGGTTTTGAAAGAGGACTATTTCATCTGATGTAGGAGAACAGAAAGACCTTTTTCGAAAACAATTGATCGTCTCAAATATGCGCTTTGCTACAATTATGTAATCTTTTCCAGTAATAGGGTACAGTTAAAGCAAAGCATGGGCATCCGTTTTAGTGGTGGTAACTTGGTGGTTATGGTGCTTTGTCTAGAAATAGAACACAACAAGCTGCCCCTGTATTAGATGCTGGTGTGGTTTAACGGTAGCTAGTTAACCGTTAGGCCACAAGATAAGCAACAAGATTTAAACGCATTTAGTATTGGTTGATTCTGTCTACCAATAATGAAAGTTGTTATCATAAGATTTCTGTTAATTTAATTTACACAGGCAGGAAAAATACACCGTATCTCACTTAAGAAAAAAAGTAGCATTAGACAGGTAGTTTTAGCAATATTCGCTGAACTGTGAAATAGTATTTGACAGATAGTAGTCCATTATTCTCTCTCCAGTGTCTATGAACACTTGAGAAATGTTTAATCCTGTGTGATCTCTCACAGCAAATGCTCCAGAAGTCAAGGATTTGTAGTTTGATCCTTGTCGCTGAGATCTGCGACAGATCTTCGATCCTTGAGAGGTCAGTAACACCTGTGTGCCTTGCTACTTTTTTAGTAATGACAACCTTGACGCTTCTCTGAACGCCTGCACAGAACTGTGGGTAATCACAGCATGCGGCTGATTGCTGAGTGTGTGGTTACTAATCTGTAGATGTGATGTGCTACGAGGGATAATTCAGGGTTGTTCATTACTTTGTTGAGGCTTTGAAAAGAAAAGGAAAAACTCAAGCTGAGATGATCGCATGGGGAGCCAGGGAGAGGACAACAACAGATGGATTATACCTTGCATTTGTTATAGAAACAGCCCGAGTGTTTCTGCATATGAGATAGAAAGGTTGTTTGAGAGGGTTTTATCTTCTCTCTAAATCCGTTTTAAAAACTTCCAAGAATATTAGCAGTCTTTTCCAAAGTTATTATTTGACTTCGATGCAAAAGCTGTGAGCTTTTGGTTTAACAATAAACAAAAAAGACTTTGAAAAAAAAAAACCATAGATGGAAAGAAAGAGAAAGAAAAGGATGGAGGAGTGGTTTAAGATTTCTGCAAGCAAAAGGGGATTAAGGCTGATTCCATGCCAAACAGTTCTTGGCAGATGGGGCCTGCTGCTTTTAGGATGCCAAAGAGAGTCAATAAGTCATCAGTGCATTCAATTCTGGAGATAATACATTTAGGAGAGGGGATTAACGGACACAATAAAAACAGGCCTTTTCATCCTCTTTGCACGACGAGGACATATATTCAAGGAGATATTTGCTCCTCGTCACTCTGACGCAATTCCCTACTGTCTTTTGGTGCAATTTGACTGTTCCGGCTCAAGTCGATTTACACTGTAGAGGTTCCAGTCGTACAGTGTGCCAAGGGCAAATGAGCAATGGACCGAGAAGCGTGCTGGAGACCAGAGGTGTGCATAATGCTGAGAGGTGCACAGCCTCATTTATAATCGCCTCCATTCAAGGCTTTGACAGTCGGAGTGAATGTGAAAGCATCCCTTGAGTGTTTTAGCATCTCTAAGCAGTGACATTGCATTTTATTCTTCACAATCAGATTTTACAGTCCTGTTTCGACTGAATGCTTCAAAGCCATTTATTAATAAATCTCTGGTCAGGAACATGTCTGGCTCCTATTTCAATCTGAATTCAAATAAAAGAAAAACACATTTTATATATGCATGTAATTCTAAAGTTTTTCTATCATCTATGCATCTATTATCGATCTATCATATCTTATTTTATAATGCATTTTTACAGGTGGTAAGAAATAGCAAAATTAACATTTATTTTTTTTTCATCAAAGAATCCAAAAAATGGATCACAGTTTACAAAAAATATTAAGCATTACAATCAACTCCAACATAATTAATCAGCATTTAAGAATGATTTCTGAAGTATCATACAGTATGACAGAGAAGACTGGAATAATGGCTGATGAAAACTCTGCTTTGCAGAAATACATTTTATTAAAACAGAAATTTTGTTATTTTAAATTATGATAATATTTCACAATATTACTTCTTTTTTGGTATTTTTGAAATTCAGCCTTAATGAGCATAAGGGGCATCTTTAAAATAAATAAATGAATGTAAAAACTTATTGATCCCAAAGGTTTGAATGTCAGTTTGTACACATACACCCACACATGTTCGTTTTTTAAGTGTTGACATTCCATATGCGTAATGGTTTTTATACTGTACAAACTGTATGTGCTATTGCCCTACACCAACCCTAAACCTAACCCAACCTCTTACAGAAACTTTCTGCATTTTAACATTTTTAATACACTCCATCAATGTGTAATTTTTTTTTTTAAGATAATTTTTTTGGCATTTTAGCCTTTATTAGATAAGATCAAAGTTGACAGGTAGTGAATTGGGAGAGAGAGAGAAGGAATGGGATTGGGAAAGGTCTGCTACCCGGGATGCGAACTCCTTGACCATTATGTGTGATTTAAGCATTTTGAAAAGTGGGAACAAAGGGTAATGTCCTGAAAAGTCACCTTCTCCTTGTAATACCTATAAACATTTATAATGACATGACATTAAATTTTTTTGCCCTCATTTGTCAAAAATGCACACATACACAGTACACACACATTGGGTTTACATGTTTTATGGGGACATTCCATAGGTGTAATGGTGTTTATAATGTACAGACTGAATGTGATATTGCCCTAAACCTACCCCTAACAAAAAACTATGTGCATTTTTTGAATTTTCAAAAAACGTCTGTGTGATTTATAAGCTTGTTTTCTCATGGGGACCTAACAAATGTCCTCACAAGGTCAAATTTTACTAATGTTCCTATGTTTGTGGAGACAATTGGTCCCCATAAGGTGATAAATATCACACACACTATATATATATATAAATTGCATTTTTTGTTTTGTATTTGTTTTGGTGTGTTTTTAGTGAAATGTGATCTGCACGTTTTCCACAATGGATCCTTAAATATACAGGAAGAATCAGTATGTGTCAGTGATATCCACTCCATGCAAACCAAACCAGCCTGTCATGCTGTAATCATCACAGGTCTAAATGGCACGTGAAATTGCCTCTACCTTCTCTTTTACTAATGACCAGGGTGTTAGAGCTCAAACCTCAGAAGCCATGTGAGGCGATCTACATCTTCTCTAAAGGGCAATTTGTCTGAGTAATTGCACTAGCAAAAATCTATCACTGTCACACTCCCTTGGCCAATTAACACTTAGGGAAGAAAGGAGAAGGAGAGGAAAGTGGGTGAAGAAGCAGAGGTAACACTGAGAAAAAAAAAAAAAAAAAAAAACTTTAAGTGCGTGATTTTAGCTACAGTGGTCAATTATAGAGCAGTATCAGAAATTAATTGTCATAACTTTTTAAGTTGTAAAGCTTTGGCAGCCAGCATATTCTGATTTGGCAGGCAGTGGTTTAACAATTATACTGATCTTTAAATGGCATTAGTGGCTCATAGCCCGCACTCATATAATAAGTGTGACAGTATGAATAAGGTCCTGCTTTACATATTGAGTAATATTTTTTTGCAGTGTTTTGATGTAAATTGGATGTTAACGTAACATGTAGTGTGTCTAATAATCCAATGAGCATGTGTTAATAACACTGAATCTAACAAGCCTGGCATGTCTGGGGGGGAAGAAGAAAATTATATAGTGGGGAAACGGGCCACTTTATGAAAATAATGTGTAAAAGTAGTTGTAATGCATTAATTATAATTAGTAATCTCTTTAATAATTGTAACCACAGTTAATACATTATAACACTTCATTGTTAATTCAATGCATTGTTGAATATGTGGCAGTCTATACCTGTAATGAGAATTTAATGACAGTCACGACTAAAAAATACAGTATGAAACTATAAAACAATCAAAAGTAAAACTTCCAGATGCATTAGAGTAATATTGGAGGGAAATGTACTTAATGCAAACAATCTTTGATGGCCACAAAATAAGTCTTATTTAAAAATTAAAATAAAGCTAAATACATATATACATATATATAGAAATGTTTTCAGGCGATTCTACAACCATGCATCATTTAATTTGTTTAAAGAAAAGGATTTTGCGTTTATTGTTCCAGTGACACTGTAATGCTTTGTAGTGATTTATGTTTACTCATTTAAACTCTACCCTGTAATTATTTAGAGATAGAGAACAGGTTGTTCCAACTTATTAACAAAGCTTGTGATTTGCCACACTGGAAGGGGTTTATAATTCTTGGCTTCCCATTATAAAGATGAAAAGACAAACAGCATCCTCAGACATAATATCATGCCTTGCTGTTCTTCAATGAATTACAATTTGATCCATGAATCAATTCACACGATCGCTTTACACGGGTTTCATTAACTATCAATTAGCAGGTGTCTGCCAAGCGGTGGGTTTTAACCACAGTGGAGAGCACCACGGGAGTGGACTTCAGAATGAGAAGAGGCGAAGCATGACGGAATTTTCCTACAGGACGATCGAGCTGCACCAACATTTCCTCCCTGTACTAATGAAAAGAGCTGACCTCTCACCCTCAATGGTTTTACATTACCAGAGAGGGAGAGAGAGCTGGCATTACTTGCACCACTGCCCCTGAGAGATAGACTGCGAGACCAAAAGATAAACTGAAAGGGAGAAATGTAGAAAGGCTATCTCTCTCCAGACAGTTCTACTGCTGCCAGCGTGATCCTTAATTATACCACAGGTACAAAGCAGTAGATATCCGATTTCCCTTCCTCTCTCCCACAGACTTTCCTAATTAGATAGTAACATAGAAAAGGAGGGGGGTTACCGGGGCCCATTTCTGTATTTAAATCAGAACATGAGCAACGGATTCTGAAACCGTTCAATCAACACCTCAGGCCCGTCATTCAAGTAAAGGCTTTATTAACTCGTTTTAAATCCTGTCAATCAAAAACCTGTCAAAAAAAGCGAAAAATTTAACCTCCTGTCAGAGCTGTGGCCAAACACGTCAGACGTTGAGCTTAAAAATAAGACTCAGTTACACACACATATATATATATATATATATGCCCAAAAAATGTTGTAAAGCCATTTATCTTCACACTGGTAAAGTAGCGTGCTTGTTACCACAAACGTTCTAATTAAAAATAAACAAGCAAAAAATAAAAACCCAGGAGCTTCTGTCATGCTACTGAAAAACTTTTTCTTTTAGACCAACTTCTGTCATGGCAAAGCAAAAGTTTTGAGGTGAATCTTGCTAGTTAAAGTTAGTTAAAGTGTCAGAAGGTTTATGACTAACTGAATATCATCTATTTAAAGGAACAGTTCACCCCAAAATGAAAAACTGATTAATCAATCAATAAATCACCTTTGTTTTTATAGCGCTTTAAATAATACAAATTGTGTCAGCACTGAACAGTATCAATTTGGAGAATAGAATGTCAGCAATGTATAATGACAAGTTTCAATTGATAATGATAATGATAATTCAATGATAATGGCTAGAAATTAAGTGTCCCCAACCTAGCAAGCCAGAGGTGACAGCGACAAGGAACCAAAACTGAAAAAATGGAGAAAAAAGTCTTGGGATGAACCAGGCACAGCTGGGGCCAGGTCTCCTCTGGCCGGACCAAACCAGCCAAATTTAATTTCCAGTTCCATTTCAAACACAGCCATGTCAGATTGTGTAAAGGACTTATTAATCAAATTTTCTCTCTAAGATACACAATATTTACTCACTATAAGGCATGCAAAATGTAGATTAGAATGATTGTTTTTCACAAATAATCTTCAGAAGTGAATGGGTGCCGTCAAAATGGGAGTCCAAACAGCTGATCAGAACATCACAATAATCCACAGGTTTATCCGTATGATAAAAAAAGTGTGCTTGTTACTGAAAAAGTTTTATTTAAAAAACAAACAAACAAACAAAAAGATAGCTCAGCTTCTGTCATGCTAAGGAAAAACCTTTTTTCTTTCAGATCAGCTTCTAGTGGAAACGTTTGCTGTGAATCTTACTAGTTCAAGTTAGTTAAAGTGTTAGAATGGATGCCGTTGCAATGAGAGTCCAAACAGCTGATTAAAATATCACAATAATCCACAGGTTTATCCGTATGATGAAAAGACGTGTCGGAAATATATAAATCCAATATTAAAATATACACTTTAAACCATTGCTTCTGATTCACCCACAATATTGGTTAAAGACTTTTCATAAAAAAGCATTACTTTGGATTAGGGACATGTATTTTGATTGGAAGTAATGGTTTAATATAGTGCAATGATGGATTTGGTTATTACAAACATGCAGCTTATCTCTTTACAAGCTGTTAACTGATGGACTTTAGTGGTGTGTATTACTGTGATATTTTTATCAGAATATCAGAATAATTTTTATGACTGTCGTTGTGACGGCACCCATTCACTGCAAAGGATCAAATGGTCAACAAGTGATGCAATGCTAAATTCTGTTCCAATAAAGAAACAAGCTTATCTATATTTTAGATGAACTGAGTCCAAATAAATCTTCCTCTAATCTCTTAAAGACAAAGACATCTGAAGGCAACTATATTGCTCCCTTGAGTACTGCTGACACAGCTACACATTAAACAGAATAGACTTTGGCAATTGCAAATATACATAGAGTGTGTTTGAGGCCTAAAGGGATCTCTTTAGGCTTTGAGTTGGGAGCATGGCTCCTGGACCATTAAAAGGAATTTGTACATCAATTGCTTGTTAAGGTTCCACAAGCATGTGCCAGTCCTTTCTTATAAATTGAACAGTACTGATGTGGAATCTTATTCTGTAGTTTAATTAAGGTTTTCATTTATGACTAATTAAATTGATTATACCCCCTACAGATCCCAGCAGCTATGTAATTATGTGGAAGTTGTTAAGCAGGTGCCGTAATGAAAAATGTCTGGTTAAAGGATGTGACTGGAAACGCATTGCATTAGTGTCTTTGACACAAACACATGCATGTAATGCATCCAAAATCCTATGCATTTTCCCATATATGAGGCAGCCTTAAGTTAATCTTGTCTGTTGAATATTAGCAATGCTTTCAATAAAGCAGTCATATTATGAGGAACAGTTTTTCCTTGATTTTTTCAGAATAAAAGGCTTTATTGTCTACTAATAAAAACAGCAACAACTAATAATAAAATCAATTTTTTAAACTATTTACGAGTAAATAAATTGACTATACACTTAATATTTATCTGTCCAAACAATATTAGACAGATAAATGCATTTTAATTTGAGAACAAGATTTATGTTAGTTACACGGATGACCACAGATGGCAGTAGAGGGGTAAAAGTTCTGTACTGGACCTATAAATAACAAAAGAAAATGGGAGAGACATGGTGGCCAGCAAACATTTACGAATCTTGGATGTTTTGTTCATTATATGACAATCACGAAAATACAATTTTCTTAGATTTTGAAGCTTAAATACTTCATTCAGAAGCGAAAAGAATAAAAATAATTCCTACAAGTCTTTCAGTCTTTTATAAAAAAAAGGTTTTCTTATAAAGTTTGATTAGAATAGTTTGCAAAAGCATTATTACAAACACATTGAAGCTGTAAAAGCGACTAGTGAATAGATGTGTTTACTTGTTAACTGGCATAATGACATTTAATGTCACCTCTGCAGTCCCATTTAGCCACTAATAACTGCATTATTCAAGACAAGAGCGTGCTTTAAAAACACGCACAGAGGAATTACTGATGTATTTTATGCCATAAAATAAAAAGTTTATATGAACTTGTGTTAACCACAGAGCTTTAATCAAGCAGAAAACCTATTAAAATACTCACTTCAAGACCATGAAACTTATGGAGTGCTAAAATGCGAACTTCCCAGCAGGTACAGGACATGCCGGTTGAAGTTGGACATGACACCGGACAGATGTTGCAGTTTGGTTGAGAATGAAAATCAGGTTTTTAAAGTATTTGATGCCAGATTTTTTGTTATACAATCTAAACACAACACATATCCACATCAGCTGGCATGAGTATTAGACATTAAATCAACATTGACTTTAGACAGTGAATTTTGGTCACCCAACGTCGCACAAAATATCAACATTTTATGGCTTTTTTTCTGGGTTTTGTCCAAAAAAATTCCACCTAAAAAGGCACTGCTTTAAAGGGGTATCTAGATATAAACATATTGCATTGGCCCGTAAAAAGTTAAGAGCTCGAAAACAGTTATACAAAAGTTTTCAAAGTTTAAACTCACTCAGACAAAATGCACTTCAAATGCATTTGAGTTGAATGCTTCACAAAGCAATAGCTCTCTGAAGTCACACGCTAAAAGAATAATCTTAATATGAATTTGTGCAGCACTCCGCAGATCCATTAAGATACTGTAATCCCTGGGAGTATTCGCTCTGTTCTGTTGCTGCTAAACAACCCTTTCCTTGGTGGAGTGAGCCTTTGTATCAAAATTAATTTCAGGACAATGAAGCTTTTAATGCGCTCATAACAGAAATGGTTGGATGAAGATGAATGAGTGCAGCTCAGGGAACTGCAGGTTTATCTGCTTTAGAAAATGAGAGCGAGAGAGGGAGAATGAGAGAGAAACGAGTGAAGCAGCATGCTAGCTGGTCTCTCAGGCCTTTGATTAATAGCCTTAGCTCGGCTCCGGGCCCTCCTCCCTGAGCTTGTGTAATAACTGCCCCGTGGCTGTGCTCTACTCAAGACGTTTTGAGGAGAAATGGATGGCTGACTGTTCGTCTTCGAGACAAGCATCAGCCGGGGCAATTAAACAATACAAACATGCAGGTCTTCACAATTCGTTACACTGTTGGGTCTGACAGAACGAGAACTACGGGGAGCGATCCGAGAGGGCTATCTCCAAAGCCCAAACGATCACGTTTTGAATTACTGCTTAAAAGCACACATCGATAAGGAACAGAATGATGGCATTGTTTCTCGGTGGCTTGGGATGCAGTTAACAGCCTGTTAAGTTGCAGTTTGCAGAACAAGAATGTTAGTGTCAGGAAAGGCTGAATGCATGGTGCTGTGCTGTAACAAATATAGAGTACTACACGTGTCATAGACCTTAAAGGCACAGTTCACCTCATAATGAAACTCTGCCATTATTTACTCACCATTTCATCGTTCCAAACAAGTGTGAATGTCTTTGTTCAGCTGAACACAACAGAAGGTTGTTTTATTGTTTGACATACATTCAAAGTCAAATGTAATTTCACAATCCACAGCCAAAACATTATCATTAACAATAATAAAATAACGTTATTGTTACATTAATAATAAAAATGAAATACTGTATTTATTAAAATACAGTGGACTGAAAAATTGCTACTAGCAATGACTAACTAATTACTACTGACAATGACTAACTAACTAAATCCAAATTATTAAAAACATGGATGTGTTAACTGAAGTAAATTGATCATTAATTTTTATGGCATGCAATTATTAACCAAGTTAACAGTCACATTTTTTCTTTTGCTTGTTTATGAAGTGTATGCAGTTTAATAATGCTTTCAGCTTACATTATGCACATTATATTATGTCTTAATCAGACAACACAATACACATGCAGTCTCTTTCATGTAGTTTTCCGCGAAATAATTTAATTAATAAGTTGCTGCATTCATTTTTTACAGTTATAAAAGTTGATGAAGAGATGTTGAAATTGCTCATGAACGCATGAAAACTTGCCATGACTTTGATTCCCATGAGTGAATGTCCTTAGTTTGAAATCTTTACATTAAATCTCAGATTCTGATTGGTTAATTGCCTTGTCACGCCCAGGGACTATTATCAGCATATACAAAGCACATTAAAAAACAAATAAATCCTGTTTTATTTGGTTTGGACTTTCCCTGTTGCATTGAAGTCGCTTAAAGTTCAGCTGGATAAGTAATTTCATGCATATTCTCAACCATACTGACTCAACTTCACAGTTGGCATTTGAAATTACCCTACCTTGACTTCTTCATAGTAGCCGACATGCTAAGTAATTTCTATTTGATTTCTCTGTGAAGGATCATTCCTCATGAATCCTCGGTTGAGAGTCTCCCTCCATGAACATCCAATACTCTGTGAGCTCCATCTGGCCGTAATTAAAGAGAGGCTGTTCCTAGACACCAATAACTCACAACTAATTATACATCAATTAATAAATCCCTGAAAGCTTATTAAACACACTGTAATAATTAGCTATGTGCACCTGACAATTTATTGACTATTTATTGTACAAAGAAAAACGAACAGAAAGAGGACGTTGTTGATAATTGTCTTGCTTATTAAAAGATAGGGAGGGAAGTACGCAAGAAAGAGTAATAAGTGATGAGGGGGAGAGAGATTTAGCTTTAATTACTAGCTTTTATGACCTGTAATCTTGTTATGATGTACAGTCATTCGAGAAAGCAATGATAAGCTCATTATTCAAGCACTATTGCACTATGAGATGTGCACATAAAATACTCAAAGTATTAGCACAGAAACATGCAACTAATGCGCATCAGGGGTGACCGTGTTGGGTCTAAGTGAATGTGTATGTCGTCGCTGGTTAGCGGGAGGAGACGATGTGGGCTGAATTGGATATTGATCGGCGTGTGTATTGAGCAGCATGTAATGAATGAAGACGACTAGGCCTGTACATGAGCTCTGGATGGTGACCCTGGATGTTCAGAATGAAATCACTGTGCTTTAGTTAGTGTCCTTACAAGCCTAAAGTTAGAGTACCTTGGGTGTTGTTTTTCAATTTTGAATTGAATACTTTCATTGAATACTTTCAAATACTTTCAAATACTTTCGTTTTATTATTTTTATTTGCATTAATCATATTTTAGTTGTATCATTTTTATTTTATTTTATTGTATATATTTTATTTTTATATATTTTCTATTTCTATATTTTTACAAATATTTTATTTCGTTTATTTAAAACCCTTATCTATTTCAAGTAACAGGTTTGCATGGTTTTAGTTTGACACAAATTTTATTAATAAAATATAATAATCCAAATAATGTAAAGAACAAACTAATCATAAACATAATAATTGTAATATTTAATTTCTTATAACTGGTAACTGGCAGAATTCTTCTGTAATCCATATACTGTAAAAAAGATTTTTCAAAGTTGGAAGTAAAAAAAAAAGTAAATTCAGTCTTACTAATTAAATTTTTTTTACATTTAACATGTGTTAAGCAAATTCCTTTGTAAACTATAAAAGTAATTTCTAAATGCAGACAAATGAACAGCTGAAATTGTGAAAAATTGTAATTCTCTATGTCTGCAGAGCCAAAAGCATCCATAGTTGAAAGCATCCAATGATAAAAAAAATTAACTCTTAAACTGATCAATATATATATGCCAGTCCGTGAAAATGAAAAGAACTGAAGCTAATCAAAGGTCAAAATAACAAACAATCAAAACCACTGAGTCTAATAGACAGTACTGCAAGCTAGTAATTTTGCTGGTGGCCAGAGCTCTAATTCAGTGCATTGATTTGCCACAACTGATGGTATTTCTTTGTCACCAAATAGTCAGACATTAATATGATTAATGTGTGATAGTTAAGAGGACTGCCTGTAATCGGCTCACTGATTAATTTCTTGTCCTTCAGTCTGCTGAGATTGAGACTGGAAATACTATTGATCACCCGCTATCATCTGCGTTTATCTTGGTTAAGACATCAATTCCACTAACGCCGATAGACTCAAACGTTCAGTCAGTCAATGCCTCATGTGAAGGTTATATGGATTTTACACAGGTTCACCTTTAGGACAACATGGGGAGAATTCACTAAAAAACATTAAACCTGCTGATAATGTTGTTTTTGCATGCATCCTAGTTGTTTTATCGCAAGATTTTTGAAGGAATTACTAGTATGTAAATTGAGCAATGCCTCGTTTGCACCTGATTTGGCTCTTTAAAATGCAGAAAGGGTGCTCCATTCATAAACCTTTATGAATAATGAATAATCTATAATAAACTATATTTGCATATAAAGGACACATGTTAGAGAAATGTTAAGAATGACAATTACTTAATTGAAATACGCAGAGAGCATCGGTTTAAAGTTAATTGCAGTTAGTTATACTAAATAAACCAGAGGTTTTGTGCTTAAATCTCATGCTAAACTGTTTGCTGCAAAGTGAATTTATGGTGCAACAATTTAGTTGAGATAGGCTTCATGTTTGTTCATATTGTAGGCTGATTGCATTCACTTCAACACCAGATTTGATATTACAAATTTCATTGTTAGTGAATATTAGAGCCCATAAATCATATCTCTGACCCAGTGGACTAGCTCACATTCATTAATAAACATGCGGATGTTTCGATTTTATCATCTAATACCCGACACTCATGCTGAGAAGAGGTTATTCCTGTCTGACTTCTGATATGGATTCTTAGGAGACCAAGTGAGGTCTCACATGAAGCACAAACACAATTTCTTTCCGCACGGTTCTCCTGACACAGAAAGTGAGTTGTTCGTGGTACTTTATTAGCATGGTAAGAGGAAAAGGCAGGATAACTAATCAACAAATCTCCTGATAGTGGATTTCATGCCAGTGATGAATTAGGTGCTGTCTGCCAGTCGTGAAATGTATTTTTAATTGCTCTTTGTAATTAAGGATTGCCAGTGGAAGACATATTACAGGTCTGGGTCTGCGTTTGCTAGGGTGTGTGTGTGTGTATGTGCGTGTTCTGCACTTCAGAGGTTTTGTTTGGTTTTAGGCAGTTAATTGTGAGATTGTGCATGTTGTGAGAGAACAATTCTCGGCTGGACAACCGCTGGGAATTAGGAGCAGGAACAGTGAAGTGAGTCACACATTGTAATGAGTACCTTCACACACAGACAAATTGAGTCTGCAGAAATGCACCAGATTTCGGTATCAGAGATCAATAAGACAGACAAACAAATAGATAGATAGATAGATAGATAGATAGATAGATAGATAGATAGATAGATAGATAGATAGATAGATAGATA
>JAUCNO010001758.1:21790119-21800373 GCA_032353835.1 Enteromius viviparus
TACCTCAGACCCGCCCTGAGTGAGCCGTCATCAGACCGAGACGCAGAGACAAGCAAGACTCCTAAGAGATTGAGGTGCTTTATTGTTGGATTCATTAATGAACAGAGCAGTAGTGATTTACTCCCGACATCTGAGTGACTGAAGACACGGAGGATTAACCTTACGTTTGGTTCTGAAGGGAAACACCCCCTTGATCAACTGAAATACGTTTATGTTCGCGAGAATCATTCTTGATCCAGCCTCACCTACAGAAGCAGTGAGTATAATGTCTTTTAATGAATCTTTGCAGATCGCGTTTAATGTGATAATTAGAAAGTTTCACTATGAATACGGCTAAAAAAAGATCCTCCGAGAGTGCCTCGGAGAAAAGGGGTGGGTTCAACGCAGCTTAAAGGGGAAGTACACAGAACCGTTGATTACATTATCTTTGAGAAATTTTAAAACAAACCATATTACAAATTTTCTATTAAGACCCTAAAGACTCATATAAGCTAGTGGAAAACAGGCTTTGTATGACTCCTTTAGAAATGATGGTGATGTACAACACTAAACCAGCACAGAAACAGAAAGAAAAACATCAGACATCATCACACAGTGTGCACAGTGAAAGGGTTTTTAACATCAACCCTCTCTATACAATACCCTGTTAATCACTTTCACTTGTGTAAACAGTCACAGTAGTGTGAGGTGACAAGGGTGAAAAACACAGAGAAAACAAGGAACAAAGATGGAAATTAATCTTGGCATATTATGAAAAACCGGATTTTCTTGCTCTTCTAAAAGAACCTGATCTACTATGTAGCGTTCACTAAAAACTAAGTTGCATGAGTCTTCATTTTATGATATCACGACCATGTCCATGCAAATTAATAAATCAAGATCTATTCAGATCTCCCTGATAAACTGCAACCATATGGTACATTCAAATAAGTCAGCCAATCATAAAAAAGACCATTTACATATATAGGTCTTTAAGTTATACAGTAAACAAAACAGTCCCAACATAGTGGACACATAGGGAAAATCCTAATCGCATAAGAAAAGGGTGTAAAGTTTAAAAGCTACATTATGCAAATCTTCTCTTTATATTAGTTCAAACGGGTTGAACTGCCTTTTAAAACGTGAGATGTAGCTGTTTTGTGTATTCAACATGTGATAAGTGCATGCACAGATGATCCTGTGTGTTTTGAACAGGAGGGATCTCGTGACATGGATCTGTTTATGGTGTACAAAAGAGAGCAGTCCAACATGTGCTGGATACACACCCTTTGTCTCGGCTAAAGCTACTTTTCATTCAACCAGCAAGTGTCAGCATGAAACACAGTGAGCAGGTGTGTTTGTGTGTGTGTGTGTGTGTGTGTGTGTGTATGCGTGTGTGCGTGTGTGTGTGTGTGTACGTGCAGGAAAAAGTGAAAGCACAATGTATAGATGACAGGCACTGGATGCTTTAGAATGTTTTTTTTAGAATTAACCGTGCCATGACTGAACCTGCCCTAGTTTAAGTGTGTTATTTGTTAGTTAATTTTTATATTTTTAATGTAGCTGAATGTAAATGATAAATAAAGTTATTGTCTCCCAAAATAGCCCTTAATGAGTCTAAATGAATAATTTGAATCCCATTTTCATGATCAAGGCGTAAGACATCTGCATAATTCCTGTCCACATTCTTCTGGACTTCTATTCTGTCTTCTCTGATCTCGGGGAGTTTAGAGCAGAGTTCACAAAACACTTGATCTTAAAAGATGTTTCAGTACCCATTTGGACCAGCAGCAAAATGAGGTGATATTAAATGCATATTTTAAGTAAAAGATTTTTTTTTACCTTACATGCATGTAAACTTATGGAAGAAGACGAAAATCTGAAGAAAACAAATCTTATTTGGGTTTGCAGAGGCTTTTAAAGCCTAACAGAAGCGTAATGCCAAGATGGCAGAGAATAGGCTGAATTCATGTCCAGTCTCTGGCAGCAAAGCCATTTAAGGGCCATTAAAAGGACTTTTCTTTGTGTGAAGATGCAAAAACAAATAAATAAGGAGTTTGGTCTCAATGGCATCCCATCTTTCAAGCCTTCCCCCATTTTTTCTATTTTTTGGCCTTTCCCATATCTATTCTTCACCCTCTCTATCCCGCTCTCAATGCGGTGTTCGGCAACATATAACCCGTCTCCTAGCAACTGCGACAAAGAGTTTCCCAACAAAGTCAGGAAGATTTCTTTCTTCCTTGTTTCCCCTCTGACGGAATCCTAGGTTAGAGATTCTGTTTTTTGGTTTGGCTGATACTGACACAGCAACCAGAGGGGGAAAGAGTGCTTTGAAGGTCATACTAAAAAAGAAAATGAAATCACTTCTAAGTTCTGTTCGGAAGAGGGGTACAACCCCCCTCCCCACCCCCCTTGTTTCCGGCTCTGTTGATTTCAGCCATTTTTAACACACTGCTGCAACAAATGAAACTAAATGCTGCTCTGTAACAGGAAAGAGCTCAACGCTACATGGGCTACAGAATAAAGTGTTCATGCATGCATGCCAAAGCAACATTAAGATATTCACTTTATCTAAAACTTTGACTACTTTTAGTTTAACCCCTGTGAAAAAGAAGTGTGCTTAATTGAACTGAATGCAGCTTATTTTTTTAATAACTTTTTAATAACTCTACTCACAGGTAATATATTAATTACATATTAGGAAACTTATTGTAAGTGAAACTTTCATGGCTATGTTTCTAAATACACTTTAGTACACTGTTTATTAGTGTTGTCAAACGATTAATCGCATTCCAAAATAAAAGTTTTTGTTTACATAATATGTACTGTGCACATTTATTATGTATAAATAAATACACACACATGCATGTATATATTTAAGGAAAATGATACAGTGGGGCAAATAAGTTCCCCTTCAGTCGAGTCACTCCGATGTTACATATCGCATGAGAGACCAATCACCTTCGAGTATTAAGGAAAGGCTAAGGAATTTTGGCATGCATTACAGCCAGGTGCACCTTATTACTACGTAAGTACTAGAGGGCATGGATGTAATGCACTTGCAGCTTTTCGCTTCGGAGCCTCGCTGCATTGTATGCCTTTGTTCGAGTCTGCTGGACGGAGAAATCCTCAACGTGAAAAAAGAGTTCCTGCGAGTTCATGCTCTCTTAGTGAACCCCCTGGGCTGGTAGCCTTTGTAAAGGTTAGAGCAAGCCAGCTTTTTGCACAACAGTGAGCGACCTCACCTGAGTGCACAGCGTGACACAAGAGGTCCTCCCTGGGCAATCCGGGGGAGAAAACCGACGGAGTCAGACACCAAACTGTTGGCTATGCTCCTCCGAGCCACCGAGGGGATCGAGTTGGGGGTGTGCGGCTGAACCAGGCGCAGATGGAAGACGCTTTCTTAACGCTCCAACTCCCAGGGCGGCCTATTCAGCGGCACTGTTGAGGACTTAGCTCAGGATTTCTCGGCAGTTCAAAGAGAGCCAATAAGGACGTGTACTTTCATGTCTCCATTTTACCTCAATGCAAACCAGAAAAAGTTTGCTCATGGGGCCGAGCATGTCTGTGCACCCAGTTGGTGGTAGGGCCTTGGTGCTTCGGCACCTCAGCCATCTGGTCCTTCAGGGTAACCGGGGAAAGAGCAAACTCTCCCAAGAAAAGGAGGGCATCTCTTTTCTCGTAAAGAGCTGGACTCGGTCAACATACTGCCGGCCTCACCAATGAGCGTACACAGGCAGTGTTGAACTGTCTGGAGTCATTCAGGCACAAAACAACGGTCCCTCTCAAAACTTTTCAGAGGCTCCTGAGGCATATGGCAGCCGCAGTCGCAGTAACACCACTGGGGTTGCTTCATATGAGACTGCTTCACTACTGGTGACATGATCGAGTACCGAGATGGGAATGGCACTGTGGCACTCTCCGAATTGGCGTTTCCATCCACCTCATGGCAGTCCACCCACCCTGGAGAATGGCAACTCCCCAGGTAATCCAGCTGATCTGGAGCTACTTCGGCAAGGCAAAGAAAGACCTCTTTGCCTCCCCTGAGTCCTCCCATTGACAGCTGTTACTCCCTCAATGAGGCGCCCCTCAGCAAGGATGTGCTGGCTCACAGCTGGCCTCTGTGGCCCAAGTACGCCTTTTCCCCCAGCCTCCTTGCACAGACCCTGTGCAAGATCAGGGAGGACGAGGAGCAGGTCCTGCTTGTAGCACCATACTGGCCCTCCCGGACCTGGTTTGCCGACTTAGTGCTTCTCGCGGCAGCCCCTGCTTGGAAAATCCCTTTGTATCTCAGGGGATGGGCACGATTTGGCACCCGTGACCCGATCTCTGGAGCCTGCATGTCTGGCTTCTGGATGCGACGCAGCAGACATTTCCGGCCATCCACCATCCGTGATTGATACCATCTCTCAGTCTAGGGCCCCCTCAACAAGGCAGGCCTGTGCTCTGAGATGCTGTCTGTTCGTCAACTGGTGCTCCTCTTATTGAGAGGACCCACAGAGATGCCCGATTGCAGAGGTGCTTTCCTTCCTGCAGGAGAAGTTGGAGCACAGGCTGTCCCCTTCGACTTTCAAAGTGTATGATGCTGCCATAGCTAATTGTCACGTTATCCTGAGACCCCGGCCTGGCTACGTGCCCAAGGTTCCTACCACACCCTTCCGAGATAGTGAACCTGCAAGCTCTTCCCCAGGAGGAGGCAGACCACTTGGAGATTTTGACGCTCTCCGCAGCTGACCCCAATGCCAAGGCAAACCTGAGTCCTCCTGCCCCCCAACCCACTGCTTCAGTACATGCTTCAGTACATATGGCATCCTTGTCCCTATTTGGCCCCCAGGGCGTTGTGAAGGTTACGTGCAAACTCTCCTGCTGACACGCTTGCCTGTCGACACCGGGGTCTCTGCGTAACGCGGCCTCAGGGTCGTGGCCTTTTCCACGGTTCTGTTCCCATATGTAACTTCGGAGTGACTCGACTGAAGGGGAATGTCTAAGGTTACATAGGTAACCCACGTTCCCTGAAGGAGGCAACGGACATGTTACATCCCCTTGCCACGACCCTGGGTCGCCCTGACGCCGGCACAGCTCCTCAGCGAAAACCTGCAAGGGCATTACATCCGTGCCCTCTTGTACTCACGTAGTGATAAGGTGCACCTGGCTGTAATTAAATGCAAGCCAATAATCATTGGCCTTTTCTTAATACTCAGAAGGTGAATGGTCTCTCATGTGAGTTTCCATATGTAACGCAATAATTTCCGCTCCGCGCTCAGAGAATTTCATGATCACTCCGCTCCTCGTTCCCTTCCCGCTCCCTCCTCACTCCATGTTCGCTCCATGAAAAAAATGTCTCTAATTAACACTCCACTGTAATTTTTCGTTATTTATTTATTTTTATATCGAACCTCTGTGCATTCAGTGAAAAACAAATACACAATACTCTAAGAAAAACATCAACGTGCTTTAGTAGAACACTAGCTAGGCTATATGAGCCCAAGCCAAATATATATGTGATATCGTTTAGCTCACTTTTGAACAAAATGAAATACAAATGCTGGATGTGGCTAGATTAAATAAATATCCAGAAGAAAAACATGACATAAAATAAAAAAATATAACAAAAATAAGTTAAACAAGTGGCCAAACGAAAAAAAATGCATGTAGGCTATTATTGCCTTTTCTTAACTTGTAATCACCTCCCCGCACTCGCGTTCTCCTTTGTCAACATTTAAGATACATTTGTATTTTTTATTTACCTTCTTTAAAATAGCATTTCAGAAAATCCATCTTTTTGTCAGTGGTGCTTAACTGTGCTTTACAAAACATGAATCTAATGCAGTTGCATTATGGGCTGGAGCGGTAGTGGAGCGATCTCAGAGCGAGAGAAAATCGCGACGCTCCGACTTTCAAAAAATCAGCTCCAAGCTCCAGGCAAAATCATGCCGCTCCACTCCTCGCTCCGCTTTCACTCCGCTCTGCTCACATACTCTGCTCTGTATATAGTACGGTAGTACGGGAACTTACTGTTTTTATTTTACATTTAAAATTAGACTTATTTTTTACAGTGCAATGTAAATGAAAATGAACACACACTTTAGGTAAAACAGTTTATTTTTCTTTCAATCACTCTTCAAGAACCTTTCTAAAACAGACAAAGGAACATAAAAAAAGTATCATAAAAGTAATACATAGATCTATTGCACTATACTTTTATAGTGAAGTTGACATTTTCTGAGAGCACAAGCTTTGTGGGAGAAACTGATTAAAGTTTAAACCATTAACTGTCTCTGATAATCTGCCAAGTCTTTGAATGGCCTATAGGTAAGCATGTTTAGAGTAATTTAGGCCACCTGAACTCTTTGAAAGAATTATACTGTAATTGTTTTTGAGTCGCCAATACAGAAGAGTAACATAAGGACTGCAACATCTGTTGTGTAAACGCCGGGGGAGCTGCAAACTGACTCGCATGTTACGCAGGCTACGATCTGTCAGCTTTCCTCTGCCCACCTCTTACTGCACACTAAGCAAAAAAATGATGGGAGTGGCATTTATTGACAAGCTTGTGCTACATTCCCCTGAAACTTCCAGAGCGGTTTACAGAATTTCCATGAAAAGTAGTATGCATTTTTTTGAGTATATTCGTGTTGTTACAGTACAGGATTGCTCCTTTAGTGTTTTAGGGCATTAAACAAGGCACACAGCTTTAATTCTTTGTGAATTCCTCATTTGTTCATATTTAATTCAGCAATTTCTTAATTAGGCCTATTCGTATTTTTAGTTTGTTTTAGATTTGGTAGTAAGGTGCTCATAAAAAAGTACCAATAGGATATCTATATAATAATATTGGTTACCATAGCAACAGGTCAACGTTTTCTGCACTTAATTAGATAAAATGTCAAATATGGTGAAGATAATTTGCTCTACTAAAAAGATACATAAAACCAAAATGTCAAAGGGAAATATTCGACTTTAGATTTAAAAAAAAAATGTCCATGCTGGTGGCCAGTCCAAGTTAATTATATATCAGCTCATATTTACATACACCTTGCAGGATCTGCAAATGTTAATTATGTTTGCCAAAATAAGAGGGCTCATACAACATGCATGTTCATTTTTATTTAGTACAGCTGTGAATAATATATTTTATAGAAATGATGTTTACTACCGCACAAGAGTAAATATTAATACACACTTGATTTTTAATACTACCATGTACTTAAATGATCCACGATTGTTTGTTTGAACGTGTGTGTTGTGATGGCCGTTTATTAGTTACTTGATTGTCCTAAATAGTTAAACTGCTTATTGTTCTTCAAAAAAGTACATATTATTCAGCTTTTCTTCTGTCGGATTAGTGAATGTTTGCACCTTTAATGATAGTTGTGTTAGAGTCCCTCAGTTGTCGACAATGCGAAAAGATGCATCTCAAAATCATACAGTCACTGTTGGAAAGGATTCAAAATGGCAGAAGGTGTTGGAAAACCCAATCATTTTAATATACATATATTCACTGAAGTGTCTGATTTGTGAAAAGAAACCCCTTTATTGAAGCTGTATCAATAAAAAAAGGTCTATCATCCGATTGCCCAAACCATAATTGATTGTGGCAACGCCAATTTATTAATTGAGTGTTTTTTAAGGCAATGTGTTAAAGTGAGCAACTCAGGGAAAAGGCTGGGATGGACTACGGCTCCTGGTGCTCATAACCAGAATCTTATTATCAGTTAATCATCTTTCTACCAACAGCTCTGATTTCTCTTGTGGGTTTGCACGATTGACCAAGAAATTATAATTGAAGTTGATTATACAGGCTTCATTTTTAGCAGACACGTCCCTTTGAATGCTAAACTATGGCTGGATGACAATAAAATGACCTCTCCGAGAGCTCACCTGTGCAAGGTGACACGCAGCAGTCATCAGTATTCAAGACAGGATCTCGCTTAGAAACCATTAGCATCATCATGGATCTTCACTCTAATGAGGCTCCGGGTTTTCATGTCTTAATTGGATTGCTTCAACACAGTCCCTTATTGATGCTGGTCCTGCACAGTTTATCATGGTAAGTAATGAGTGGATAATTCTCTGGCCATTTCTAATCTCTGGCCTCATCGATAAATTGGGTTAAAGGTGCTTTTTCATCCTTGACCCCAACTGGGCAGAGAAACTAAACTCCAAACATGCACTTTGCACATTTTGAATGCATCAACAGCGTAATCTAATATCATTGATGGGGTAACATGGTACTAGCAACATGCATCAAGTAATTTCACCCCCAAAAATGTATTTAAATGGGATTTTCAACATCAAAATGCTTTTCTTAGCTTAATGTGCTGAGACTATACATAAGGTTAGCCAGGCTAATTTAATAAAAGTGTAAAAATTACTTCTTAATGAGTTTTTAATTAGTCTTTTTTTAATTGTTTACCACTTACAAATCTCAGTATCCTTGAAACAAGATAAATTTACTTGTCAAGACATGATTAGTGTGCATAATATGTTTTTTTTTCAGAGAACGTATCTTTAATACAAGCCAAAAAAATATTCAAGTGCAGAAAGACCTACATTATTATTAAACAAGATACGATTTTGGAGTTGCAGTTCCAGAGCAATTTGTCTTGTTTTAAAGATTTTGTTATTTTATAACCATGCATAAAATATATATGTACACATAGAAATGTTAATGTGTTTAGTCTTGGTGGAAAATATCTGCTAATCTGCTGCTGCAAATATAACATGAAATTACCCCTGCTTATACAGTACAGAATAACATACATGAAATTCCCCATAACAGATACATACAGGTGGAGCTGGGGAAGGTGGAGGGTTACTGAACCGCACTACAGCAAGCACTAGGCAAGCATTTGAGTAATTATATAATTATTAATTGAGTTTTATGACAGAACTATGCAAGCTCATCTGAACCAGCACTAACATTCATGCTGGTCTTTCCAGCAGGGTACTGAGTGAATCTAGCCTGTACGTGTGTGACAATTTACTCCCAAAGCAACAAATCAGTGGCAAATAATCAGGAGAATAGAGCGATGCAAGGATACAGTGTTTTATCAGTGGAAAAGGAGATGATTGGCTTTTCGAAAGGCCAGATAAGTGCAGCTGGGGCTCTTTCAGTTGTCTATCTGATATCTCGGGCCCTGTAGGAAATTGATACTTACACTTGGAAACTGAACTGTCAAATATAATTCATCTATGGTCATTTGTTTTATTATCTCTAAAAAGGACACCGCTAAGTAAGTGAAGTCAGCCCAAACAGGAAGAGCAGCTGTGGTGAGGACACACATTCACAGAGGAGAGGGCTGGAATACTTATTATCTGGAGAGAAAGAAAAGCAACACTTTCACAAGGAAACCTGGTATTTAAAACAACTTCCATTTTAATTTATAAACCAAGCAACACTCTATTCCAATGATCCTCAGTGAACTCCAAAGGCACTGACTGCTCATCCCATTTACCTAAACCTATACATCTCTACAATAGATGCTTTGTATGTTTAACAGCACATCTATTTAGCCAGTAATACTAATTTAGGTATTTGATTAGTGGACTTTAAGGTTTGAAACTGGATTACACACCTTTCTAAGTAAGCAATAAAAGCCCTTTTCCAAAGCTACACCTTTATGTTTAGAACATTGTAAATTTAAAGGGAAAGTGTCTAATTTGTGTTCCACCATCTTCTCCAATCTGGATATTAAGCTAGGATCAGAGTAAGCTCTTTAACATTGAAACCGTTTCCATGCATGTCATTAATTTTATGCAAAACATCACAGAAACAGTTTGCAACAGGATACTGGAATTAATAGTCGTCAACGATCTATCAATCCTATATAACTAGGAATTACTTAGTGTTTTCATTGCAGTTTATATTTGCCTTCATACTAAATAAAAAGTGATGTACTTCCACCACATTTTAGAAATATAACTTGCATTTTGGTGTATTCAGCTAGCATTTGTATGTGACATCCCATAGTTTATATAAAATATGCGAATGGAAACTTAATTGCAAACTTTACTTTTAAGTTGTTTATTCACCATAATAGACAAAAATAGCTTAAAAAATATTAGTGCAAACTCTGTCAAGATGTAAATGGTTACAAGACCAATTATAGTTGTCACCAAAAACTTGGTGCGTTTCCCGAACAACAATGTAACTCGCTGATAAACCACCATAGTACGATGCATAGTTTTGGAAACAAACTAGCTACACACGACTGTTTCCCGAACACGGTCGCATCTCCGTCGTTTGAACCACGTTAGTTCAACAACATAGGG
>JAUCNO010001758.1:21807402-21819413 GCA_032353835.1 Enteromius viviparus
TAACGGTGCTATATAGCACCACAATCACACCAAAGAACTGCTGAAGAACCACTGAAGCACCATTTTTTTTCTGTGTGCACCTATTTGAGCACAACAGAGTCCAAGAGAGCAGAAATGCAGTTTTTGCTCAGGTGCCGAGCCCGGCGTCAGTGTGGTTACCGCTGACCCGTGGGTCGACAGTGGCTGAGTGCACAGATGTCAGGTTTAGCCACAGATGCCTGAACCACAACCACGGACATCACCTGACGACGGGAATGCGCAGTGACATTCGTCCCACGAAGGGTGAAGTCGGTCTCGGCGCGGAGTTCCTGCAAGACCCCTTGATCAAAACCACCCTTATGCAGATGTTTTAATGCCTTTGCCTGGTAGACGGGTATAGATGCAGCGGGACAGTGAGCCCCCTGGGGCCCAGGGGGCAGGCGTGGCGAGTACGGGGCGTACTGGTGAGTTCCGCCTCACCAGTCGACTCTCCCTCTGATTCGCCCTAGCGTGTGGGAAAGCAGTCTGCTCCGGAAGCACCATGGGACTATGTGGTGGTGCAGAAGTCCCCACGGAGCTTTTACACCCAACGGAACATTCTGGACCATCTCGTGAGGTCACGGGAAAGACGCATATATAATGTTGGAGTGACTTGACTGAGGGGGAACAGCTAACTACTGCTCTAAAAGCGGCACATTTATACAACAAGTCAATGAAACAATCTTGCTAAATTTTAAATGTGTTACACATTTACACAGTACATGGCCAGAATATGCATTTGTTGAGCAATACATGCTCAAAGTTGTCATCTAAACATGGTGTTGTGTAGTTAGGCAAGTCAAAGGAAGAGACGTTTTGTAACACGAACATTCACTTTACCCAACTCTTCTTCATGCTCTTTTCTACAAATTTTCTTAAAGGGCCAGTGCAATACACAGAACATCACACAGAACATAGTAAAAGTATATGTCTTCAAAAATACTAAATCAATATGGAGAAAGAAAAAACAAATCTGTTCTTTATACAACCAGAATTTGAGTGTCATACAAAAAAGCACATTCAGAATTCCCATGCTAACGATGTTGACATACTGCATGCAAAATTTATATTCCTTTAAAATATTTTTGGCTAAATCAGCCTTCCACAGATTTGCACCATGTTCATCAGAAACATAATTTTCCATAATAAATAACATTTATTTAGTTATTTGAAGTAACTACTGTCAGCCTACTACTACTAGCAGCCTACTGTTGATTTTTCTATCCTGTGATAATGAGGTAGACATGTGTTTGCCTGTATTGGAGGGTCAGCAGTGGTTTCATAACCAGCCTATACCCCCCGCAACCAAATCTGATTTACTGCAGGAAAATATTTTTGGCCCCTGAATCAGGTTTTAGTTTAGAGGAGCGGACCACATGTTGTGAAATGAAACAGGCAGCTAAACTAAACAGGTTGTCATTTGCCCTTGTGGCGATCCTATTGATTTACTGCTTCTTGCTGATGGTTTCCTGGAGGGTGCAGGGACAACAAACCCTGAAAAATGTTCAAATGCAACAAAAGGTTCATGAGCCTTCCTCCCATGAGGCTGCCAGCCTGAAGCACATTCAGTAATTTAAGAAGTGAGAGGTGAAATCTGATAACCTGTCTGCAATTTGGACAATGCTTTTTAATATGATCAATAATGCAGCCATTTTTACATCTTTTACATAGTTCAAATTGAACTCAAATAACCCGAATTAGTTCATGACCTGTCCATACTGGAGCATGCTCTACTGTAGAATGTGAGAGTAAGGTTGTAACCTAGTTGAGCAGGTTAACAAGTCTAAAACTTGATTCTGGCATTCTGTAGTTACTAGGGGTGTGACGAGACACTTGTCCCACGAGTCGAGACGAGACACTGGGTTCATGAGAACGAGACGAGACAAGATTTTTAGACTTTTTAAAAAGAAATCCTCAATAATAAAATACATTAGAACAAAAATTGTTTTATTAAACAAAAACATTGTAAATAATAGGTGCCATTTTGTAATAAACTATTTGAAATAAAACTATTTTACTGAATTACATGCAGTAATAAACAACATGTGAACATTGCAAAATAGTTTGCCACAAACTGACAAGCAAGTAATTAACAATAAATAACAAAAAAAAAAAATAGTATAAAAAAACAAAAACACACACACACACACAAAACATGAGATCTCGTTTCTTAAAAGATCCTTAGAATTATGTGACACAAAAGTCAATTGGTAGAACCCCAAAAAAATCTGTGAAGACACAGGTCGATCCTCAACCCAAATTAAAGCCCTTTCTGATGCTCACTGCAGCCCAATAATCATAAGATGGCAACTGTGACAGAAGGGGTTCAAGAACAGAAAATGTCTTCAAAAGCTCCTCCCATGCCACAAACACTCAGACCAGGCACCTTGAGTTGAGCATGCAAAGACATGCACATTGTCTGAAGGACAACTTAAACAAGACACTACAGTGAACATCATGCTCACTTTATGACCTCTCTGTCTGTTTATGATTAGGCAATGGTTGTAATGCCTTTTGGCTGAAGCTGTTAACCTTTATTGTTTCCCGTGATTGTATTTTAACTGTCCCTTAATTAAAATTTATTAATTTTAAATACAAGCTTATTTACATATTATAATAAAACAAACTGTGTTTCAGCATTGTCAGGCCTATGGACTGCACTGGGATCAGTGCAGTAAACTGCTTACTAGCTCAGGTGTCTAACGAGCTAATCACTGCCAGCCGGATGCCATCAGGAGAGATGGTTAAAAGCCCAGCTCTCCAGTCTACCAGTGGCAGTCATCGAGGTAACAACACCAAGGTAACCACTGCTCTACTTACCTGAAGCCTCATGTTATTTCTGTCATTGCTCTTCCATTGTGTACTGACCTGTGCATCAAGTTTATGCTCCAAGGAAGGACCTTATCCAAGGGATTGCTGTTTCCTGAAATCAGAGGATTTACTACAGTGTGTCTACTTACCTGGCAAAACTCACCTGAAAGAGTGTACTCCCCTTCACCACGAACAGAGAGCACATCACGAGCACAAAAGACTATCTGCACACAGTGCTAAGGACTTCACGTGAGTTCGCTATTGACTTTCCTTATATACTCACCTGTCCTATCTTACCTGTCTTCGCAGAACGTCTTCTCAAAAGCTGGTTACTCACGATCTCCACCTGGGAAGGAATAAGAGATCGGCATTAATGATTCGGATGTGCTAAGGACTCTTAACATTGTAGATTATACTATACTCACCATCTTCATCAATTCATTGAAAAAGACTTTTTCAAATTGTTTAATAAACCTCACTAAACTTACCTTCCTGCCTCCTCCATGTGCTGAGCGTTACACTTTGATTGGTTGACGAAATGGCAAAAGAGAGAGCTTAATTTTTTTTATCAGGTGGAGCAAGAGCTTTTATGGAGTTATGGAGAATTTCAAACTAATAAAGACACCGGGAAACACAGCAAACGCTGCAAAAGCCAAGAGAGAGGGCTGGCAAACAGTAGCCAACAAATTAAATGCTTTAGTGCTGCCCATGTTACATGTTTTTCCTTGATATATATACCTCAAATCTTATTTGTAGTAATTGCTATTTTTGTCATCTTTCTTCAGGTCACAGGTCAGTATGCTAGTAAAAAAAAAAAAAGTGTCATACATGACTTTTAGCAGAAGAACGATGGCAATTAACTTATCGTTATCTGTTCACATATAATCCCCATATAGTATATAATCTGCCGACTGGAATGAGGACGGATTTCTTTGCCCCTACAAATTTTCCAGATTCCCAACTTCAAGCAGTCTTTCAATAATCTAGGATTACACCTGCAAGATAAAGTAAAAAAGGCAATCCATCTTCTTTAAGGGGTTTAATCTTTTATGGAATAGACTGGATTATTTCCTCGGGTAAGGTTTTATGACCAGGCTTAATTCCCAGAGTTTCTGCATGGTTCTGAGCACATCCCCCATCCCCCCCCCCAAACACCATAACTCCCTTCCACCTACCCGCTTCCATTGCACCTGGGATGTTTGATTAATGGCCACCACTTGACCCGTTATGGCAACACTCTGCCAAAAAGCTAAGATTAAGTGGCAATGTCGGACCTGACGGGGCCCCTGCTGCTAATTTTACGTGATGTATGGAGGTAATACTGCTGTAGCATCTAGACCTTGGAAACAGGAATCCCGGCCACCCTGTTTGACCGTCATGCATTTACTGACTGTGTGAAAAGTTTCCAAGCACACAGGTTTTCTGTTCATGTCACTGGTGTATGCATTTGTGTGCCTGGAGTTACATAAATCTGCATGTCTGTGCAGTTGAAAAGGATTCCATTCTACAGCCATCAGTTCTGAGAATGCACTTCCCCCCCCCAAGGCTACAACATACATATACGGGAGGTTTTTCAACTGCATTATTGTCTCTTTCAAAATATACAAATTATACAAATAATATCAAATGTGCAATATCTAAACAAAGAATAAAATAAATAATTTTTATGTTTATTGTGAAAATAATTATATACATTTTCACAACTTTTCATGACAGTGCCTCAATTTTGACAATTTTCACCATGACCAATTTTGCCACTAAAAAAGTTATATATCTTTTAAATAGTCACGTGTTTATCAATGTATTGAGTGTCAGAGCTTTTATTATATTTTCTTTTAATATATTTAATATTTTAAATATTTACTTTTTATTTCAAATAAATTTTTAAGCAAAAAGCTTCATAAAAGTCACACTCTTCAAGAGTCACAGAAAGACAAAGACATTGGCCATAATATTCCAGAAACGTTCAAAATTATTATCATTACAGTTTAATAAATTTTTTTACCATGAAATACTATTGATCATAATGTTTGATAATGGTGGTAATTAAGAAAATGTTGTGCATATCTGTTCAGAGTTGATCATTGTTAATTCCAATTAAGTAAACTATTAAATTAACAAGTAAATTATTAAAAAATATAAATATAAAAAGAAGACAATGACAAAATAGATTGCCTTTGTTCGCAATACATATTTTTCTCCTGGTTTGCTGTACTGTAAACAAAGGCCTTTGGGCCATCTTCAGTACTGATATGCCCAACAAAAGTTTGCCCTTGGAGGACTGTGGGATGCTTAAGCACAGAGCTTTGAAGCATTGAGCAGGATGTTCTCCGCTGGCTCCTCAGAGGCGTGTTATGCTGTGGCGTGATTAGTGAGCATGCTCATTACAAATGCATTCATAGTCTTCTTTGAACTCTTGCATGAAACATGATCGGAATACCGCCACAGCGAGGGATGTTTGAAAGAGAAAAAGTGACAAATTTTGACTTCAAGTTAAAGGTGGAGAATGAAAATAGAAGAGCACTAATTTTCCAACACCAGTTTGTCCTTAAAGGTCTGGTGACTCATGAGAGAAATGAGATTCAAGGTAAATTAAAAACTGTCACCGGCTCTGTTAATAGGGACTACAGTCAGCGTGAAAGTCAAAGCTAATCTCTGCATTTAAAATCCTTTTTCACCGATCTGTTCAGCTGACCTCTAGGACGCCGTACGAGGGTATCAAAAACAAGACTGACACCTCCTGAGGTAGATGATAAGACGTCAAGGTAGAAGTGTGTGTGTGTGTGTGTCCATTATCTACCTCAGAAACTCAGACAAAGCTAAATGTAATTGTGTGCTACTATGGAGTCCATGGACTTTCTCTGATCTAATCATTTGCATGATAATGAATTTCAAACAACTGTGCATCACAGCATGCAGTGCATCGCATTAAGGAGGAGGTAATCAGATATTAAATTAAGAGCCATGTACATGGCACAATATCACAACCATAAATCAGACGCATTTTGTTACACTCACATTTACCGATAATAATTAGACTACTCAGAGTAATCTTCTGATCCGAGGGGTGTTCGGTAACAGAAGAAGAAAGAAATACAGAGATCTCCCAGCACCCTCGACAATCTGCGCGGTTACCTTGGTAGTCAGACCCCTCATGAACATGCTGATTAACTTTAGTTTTATCAAATGAGCGCACTCTCAGGAGGGGAAAAGGGAAAGGAAGATTTGACAGAGCATTCTCCATTGGTTGGATTTGATTTATGAACATATGCTCTATGTGTCAAAGTAATACAATTCCCCTTGAGGGGTGTCTACGGGGGTTTGAAGACCACAGAGATTGCGCATTATGCTGTTCGTTCTGAACATTTCCATTAAATCTTAGCTCATGACAGATTAGTGGATATTACTGCATGCCTACTTTCACATAATAACACAATGAGGATTGATTTCAAACAGCTACTGTGGCTGGTTATGCTAATGAATCTCACCTTTCATAAAAAGAGTTTCATCCTGTTATTAAAATAATGTCATTATAATAATATACTGTTTTGAGGTTTTTGGGATTGTGACATTGTTTTTATGACAATTAAGCAGCTATAATTTTTTATTACATTAAAGGATTAGTTCACATCCAGAATAAAAAAAAAATAAAGATCCTGATTATTTACTCGACCCCATGTCATTCAAGATGTTAATGCCTTTTAGGTTAAGGTTTTTGAGGAAAACATGCTTTTTGCCTCCATATTGTGGACTTCTATGGAATCTAATGGATGGAAGGCCCAAATTGCAGTTTCAATGCAGCTTCAAAGGGCTCTACACAATCCCAGCTGAGCAATAAGAGGAACAACATTTTAATATATACATATACTGTACATACACATATATGTGTGTGTGTATATGTGTATGAATATGTATATAAAATTTTGCAATTTACAATTTCTATACCATAAATGCTTCTGTGATGTACTTGTGCGACTTCATGCAATAAATTAACAGGTTGGAAATCACTCATAATTTGTAAAAGTTACATAAAGTTAATGTTTAATCCAAAAATGAGACTAGTTACTTATTAGCTAACCACTAACTAGCTAACTGGTTGTTAGTCAAACTTATACTTAAAACTTATACTTGTACAAGACACTGTCTTGACTTAGAAGCTAGGTTTGGCAACCACCCACCGCATGTAGCTTAGAATCTGGAAGGTAATTATGCACACCCAAACAAAATGGCATGTATAATTTCCATTACTGATATTTCAAAGAATACACAAATAGTGTGTTTCCATCTCATAATTCAGACTTTTTCCTCTGCACTTTGACTTTATATCCCAAAATTATATTTTTGTTTGCACTATTGAATTAAACAAAACAGTTGTGACAATTTAATTTATATCACTGTATATATCACAATATAGATTTTTTTCTCCTGTTCTGTCCTGTTGTTGAAACAAGCTTCCAAATAAAACAGCAATTCAAATATTTATAAAAATCAAAAATTAAATGCAACAAATTATTGAATTTGAACTTATGTACAAGTATTTCTGTATAGTATTTCTTAATGTTACAAAATAATCATTATATTACAATAATTCATGTATTTATTTATATTTAATCCAATAATATGGCTTCCTTATTAAATAAATAAACACAAAAATAAGTAGGTGAGTACATTTATTTTAATAATAATTATTATTTTTTCATGATATAAAATGCAACCAGAATGACTAATATTCACCATATTATATTTCACATTGGAGCCCATTATAAACAAAACTTCAATTCAACATTTTAGACCTCCAAAGAAAAGTGCAACAGAGATATGTTATTTTTTTCAAAGGAGGAGTCAATGGCCTGTGGGTTTAAAACTGAAAGAGTTTCAGCATGCACCATGATTTGAATGAGTTCACACCCTGCTGGGGCTTACTGCTTAGCTGGCTTGGTATTGTTGTTGTATAACATTGTGCTTTCAATGCAAGTAATTACACCTCACTCTCTGAAGCTTACTCTATCCTCCTCTGCACAAATTATAATGCCAATACGTGCAAAAAAAAAAAAAAAAAAAGGCTTCAAATTTTTAAAAGATTCAGTCTGTTTATTAAGGTCAACAAACAAAATGTTGATAATTATTAATGGTAATTTTAGCCTGACTATTGACTTTAATAACTAACCTATTCCAATAGTTAGCAAATAGTTAGTATGCATGTGATCTGGAGCTTTTGCCGGAAGGTGGTGGTGATGCTGGCCTCCAAAAAGTTTCTTTTGTTGAAAGGTGAGGTGTATGGACAGTAGGAAATGAAAAGCACTTTATTAGAGGAATTATCCAGCTGACCTTAGTGCAATGAGAAGGATTACATACAGCAAAGAGAGTAATCACCAACCCCTCTATCACCAGGGAAATAATTCACTGGCTCTCTCTCCCAACCCAAGAAGTATAAAGCTCCTTATTTCTTGAGACGAGAGTACCGTCTTAATTGCTCCTCACAAATATGGTGACCTAATGCAGGGTATTAAAAGAGTAAAACCATAATACCAACACACCAATCAGACGATAGGTGAAGGTGTACTGCTTATCCACCCCAACAATTGAAGGGAATATGTGACCCAGCAATAAACCCGATTATAAAAGGGCCTAGTCGAGCCCCCAGAGCAACATGAGACACAGGGCTTGGGAAAAGGAAACAAGCTCAGCTGTGTATATGCTTGTAAGGAGGGTAAGCCAATGCAACGCTGGCGTCTTCAAACGGGGAGCTGCGAAGAGTCAAAGGTTAATAAAAGGGCATCTGGATGGGAAGATGAAGACATGGCAGCCAGAGGGATTAACCAGCTCACATATCAAAGAGCTTCCCAAGCAAAGGGGCTCAACGCACGGATCAGCCAGGAAAATCTCTGCCTCCTTCACCGCAATGCGAGGTGAAAGGCCTCCGTCGCTCTTTCTCTCTCCGACTGTTTAAGCATGAGGGTAAGTTAGTGTTGTTTTTTTTTAGTCATGCCGAAAAACTTTCTCAGTCCTCCATCACAAACTGGTCTGTCTATCAATACTGTCGATTTTGTTCAAAGTTACTTAAAAAGAAGATAAAACAAAGCAATTTAACATAAAGGAAAAAATTTTTTTGAAGTTAATATTAAGAGTTGAAACAAAAAAAAAAAAAGTCTATTTTTCTTTTGGTTAATAGAAAAAGTTTTATTGAAACCCAAACAATATTTTCTTTCAGTCCTCACTTTTTTATTCAATAAAGAAATGCCATTCTTTTCATTAAATAATGATGTTGGTTTGTCACTTGGTCTATATATTTAGGTTATTTTCTGTTACTTTATATGCTGCAAAAATGTATTTAGAGAAAATGAAAAAAATATCTTATATGCACATCATACAGCTTCGCCGTATTGAAGGATAGAAGGATGTTGATGGACTGTGGAGCTCCAAAAATTACTTTTTAAGATAGTTTAAAATGTAATTGAAACTGTAATGAAAAAAATTGGGTTGGAAGGGAAAAAATGTTTTTCAAATCTTTTGTGTTCCCCTGAGAAACGTTGCATTCTCTCGTGAAGATATTTGCGCAATCTATTAAACGTTTGCATTCTATCCCAAAGATATTTGCGTTCTCTCTAAAACGCTTTGGGTTCTCTTGCAAAACTTAAGGGGATACTAAAATTTTATTAATTTTTAAAAATATTAAGAATATTATGGCTTTGAAGGATACCAAATTATACAACTTAATAGGGATCGGTTTATGTTTCGGCTAGCAACAGCCCTGAACGCCCCACCAACTTACAACAAAACCCTAGCAACCACAACATGCATCTTAGAATCCAGAAGTCAAGTTTTAGTCTATAATTTTAATAACTGACATTCATGTAAATGCACAAATTGAAATGGGGATTTAATCTCATTAAAATATTAATTTCGATCAGATTAATTTGGATTACACCTACAACAGCAACAACCCAGAAAACCCAATTAATTTGAATAGATCTCTATGTGCAATCAGAGTAGTTGCTGATCTTTAGCTTTGTGAAACATTCCTACCAACTGCAAAGCTCAGAACATTTATGATAATTCTGAATATGTGTTTATTCTGTGAAGGAGGAATAAGGTGGAGAACTAGAGACAGCGAGAAAGACGCTTTCAAAGTGCATCTCACACGTCAGACATCTCTCCCCACCTACTGAGACGAATTCAGGAATATTTCATAACCTTGACACGTTTTTCATGTTATTGTTTTTCCGACACTGCATCAATTATTCACGCTGATGACAAAAAGAGAAACAAACCATGGCCCTGCAGGTCGCTCCGTCGAAGCATTTCAAGCTATTGCTACTCATCCAGTCAAACATTACATTATGTTTCTGTGCAGATCACTAGCACCAGGAAGTCCTCAGCGTTGCATTTACTGAAACACGCTTTTGATAGCACCCACAGGAGAAATAGATTTTGATCATAATGCTGCGCCTCATCTCTCAAATGCGGATATTCACATATTATTACAAGCTGCGCATTTGAGACAGACGTGTAATCTGGAAACAAAATAAGGATTTGCTTTTCCCCCCCTCTTTTTGTGAATGATTGTTTTCCCTGCTTTCACTCCCCATATCAGTCAAGCAAATGCAATAACGCTGTGTTGTGCAGAGGGTTTTAGGTTGGGCGAGACTGTGCTCATAACATTTCATTTATCAGATGTTGGGAAACACACAATGTAGTGCATATTGGCTTAGGATGACCTGGTGTAGCATTCGACAAAAGCATGTTTTCATTGTAATAAAGAAAAATGACCATTTCAGCCTGGTATTAGCTGGCCACGGTGACCAATATGTCCATGGATCATTTAGCATGGCTCCTTTGTGGATGGTAATTTGAGACAGCCATGGCTCGTGCCCACTAGTGCTTTACAGATGAGCAAACATTCCCGGTATATTTGTCATTGGTGTCTCATTAAAATAGTTGTTTCATGAGCCCGCTTCAAAGACTCCAGTGCTCTGTTTCTCAATGCATTGTGCGTTCTGTAATGCAATGAGCGGCTGGGTGACTGCCTGCCGTTGTAGTGCCGAATTTTGACCCCCTGCCAGATTATGACTCTCCTAGTTTTGGTAGGTTTAGTGTTAGGTGTGGGGGGGGTTATGTTTAGGGGCGGGGTTAGGATTGCTATTGATTTCAACGAGGGGAGTCATAATTCGGCAGGGAGGGAGAAATTTGGCACTTGCATAAATGACAGATCTAAAAAGGTGCTCTGAAGCATGCATCCTCCTGTACAACTGCATTCTTCAAACACATCAGCTACCGCATCTGACACATGAAACTGCGATGGCTGTTACATACACTACACTAGTATATATTTACAGCTCTTTTCCAAAAACGGGTAAGCATAGAGACAGCTTTTAGACAATACTACTGGTTTAAAGATATAGTTTACCCCCAAAAAATGCAATTTTGCTGAAGATCTACTAACTAGACTACGGACGCACAAAATTAATTGATTTTCTAAACGAAATTACAATTAGTTAGTAAACTAAAAATTGTTTCTAAAGTTTAGTATCTTATCCCAAGGGCTTTGGGATTTTTAAGTCAAACCTTTGTAGTCTGTCAGTCATATAACGGTCAGTATAGCTAATCTTCTCTATGAGAGGAAAAAAACACGCAGAAATCCAAATTAAATAACACCCCACCGTAACGATACATTGATGGCCTAAGACACGAAACGAGCAGTTTATGGGAGAAAACGAACAGTATTTATATCGCGTTTATATCGCCTCTTGTACACCACCATGTCCAAATGATCTGACACGCATCCGGTGTTTGACGTGTGTGCGCGCTCTGACGTAGTCTAATCAAAATCCATCGCGATGTCCTGTACCTCTAAATATGTTTAGATACTCACAGTAAAATGTAACAGTTCCGAAATCTCTGTATACACAGTGAGTGAAGTATAAGCGAGACATCACTTTCGGCGCTTTTCTGCGCTTGCGAGCACACATGTCACGCACCTGATGCGTGCACGCCCTCAGATCATATGGACATGTTGGTGTAAGCTGATAAACTCCAAGTTTTTGTTTCAAAGTCAACTACCTTTAAGGTGTGATTTTTCTTTTTATGGGTTATTTCAAGGGTTTTTCGATTTAACCAAAGAGGACAGGAAACGTCTAGGTTACTATCGTAACCCACGTTCCCTGAAGGAGGGAACGGAGACG
>JAUCNO010001758.1:21868980-21892073 GCA_032353835.1 Enteromius viviparus
ATCTGTAGCTCCATCAACAAAACGTCAATTTCAGCCTCACTATAATTTGATTTCTTGCGCTCCTTTTTCTTGCTATTTTCACAGAGTTTTTGCTTTAGGAATTAGCTCATTTTATATGTTAATTAATTAAGCAGGGGCGCTTCGACGGCAAAACACTTCAGCTGCACACAATTCCACGATCTTTTGTGATTTATAACCGAATGACTTGCGTAAGCATGGATTTCGTGCGTACGTTCGTTTTCTCTGAATCGCTCTTACGATCAAATCAGAAAAGTTCTTAGATGAAATCAAGGATGGTTTCTACGCAAGTCTTTATAAATGAGGCCCCTGAACTGTTTTATCGAACCATAGCTACACAGGATTTGAACCAGAGCTCCTCGCCTCTCAAGTACATCTTTGTACTCCGAACAAACCTACCGTCTATGAAAACCCATAGATATGAAGCTCACTATGTGTGATGCTAATGTTCCAGCATATTAATATTGTTTGAAGTCATAACATGATATTCTTCAAATAATTGTACAAAAAATAGGCTTTATTAATCAAAACTCTGTAAATTTTTGTAAAACGAAATAAAAGGTATCAGAGTTTTACTGCCTCCAGTGTTCATTTATTTTGACAACGTCAGTGATATGTACTTATTTATACTTGCTAAAAAAAGTGCACCCAGGTATGTTTATGCCATGAGAGCAGGTAGGGATTAGAATATCATTAAGGCCTTTTTACATTCTACAAAATCCTTTTGAAACCTTTTTTTAAATGTGTATTTTTAAATACATTTCTTTTTTCTAACAATTGTTGTGAAACGTGTTTTGGACTTCTAAAAGTCTTGAAATCAGACTGTGGTGATGTTAGGGAAATCAGAAATTCCACCATGAACATATCGGCTCACAGCATGAACTATTTGTAGCTACTTTGCATTCAGCTGAACATGATCAACACTGACACAGAAACATAATCAAAGGACCAAAATGCCTTTGCGTATATTATTTCTGTCTGTATATTTGAAAAATGATGGCAATTATCACATTTCATCTTCTAGACAAACTGCGTCTTGAAACACGCATAGAGGAGTAGGCAGATATAAGCTATGATATCTCAAAGAAATAAATAAATAATTTAGCCAGCACTGCATTTACCTCTGTTTACACAGTTAGCTGTAATTAATCTCCATGACAGCGTATGAGCAAAACACACTAAACCTTCACTTGCCAAGAGCACAGTCATTTGTTAGTCTATTAAAGAACATATGATGTTGACTGCATGCATCTTTGCCGCATAACAATATATACAGACACAGAGCACAGTTATTTGCAACCTGGCATATCAAATAAAATAAAAATGCATGCACACACAAAATCTGAAAATACTCCATTCTAATTTCAGTCATTAAAAGAAATACTGTATCATACAGTCAGGGTATCATCATACAGTCATGCAAACACACTAAAACAAACATGATGAAACAAATCAGCATTTAAAGCTCAGCTCCAGCAATACTTTGTGTTTATGTAAGCTATTTAAATACTTCCAAGTCCTTTAGCACACTCCTCCACAGAAAAATTAGCTGTTAGCATATTTAGCAGAGTGCTAAATCCCATCATAATTCTCTATCGGTAATGCTTCAAATTGATAAAACAACAGTCAAGGGCTGTACATCGTCAAATTATTCAAATGAACAATGTATAATGTTCTATAATCAAATAATAAAGTTATTGTCCTGGCATCAGATACAACCACAAACTCAATATAAGTGAAACTAGCGACTGGCTTTAATATTCTGCATTGCCAAAGGCTGAATACAATCATGCAATCATTTCACAGAGCTATATTTAGACACACAAACAGGAAGGAAAACATACTTTATGAAAAGCAGCAGCAAGAATTATGTATGAGAGGACTGAGATATTTCTAGTTTTTTAGCTTCCCAGACAAAGCTAATGTCAGATGCTTATTATAATCAGGCTCCATTATCTAAGTCATCTAGCTTAGATACAGATTACTGTGTTCATTTACATACAACATACAATAACAGAACATGTATGTCCCATCGTCATTTATACTAGCATGCTAAACCTACACTTTGTTTAAAGGAGCTGCTGTATTCAATTTGAGCACTTGGGCATATAGTAAAGCATCAGGATATATCTGATAGAATCTACTGTGGAATTTACAATTACACTAATGTGTAATATGGCGCTTTTCAGCTGCATGGTACGGTTTGTTATCTTTTGGGGGGTTTTCCACTGGGTACAGTACTGGTCCTTTTCTTAGCACCACCTCGCTGAGGTTCCATGCACACAATACCATTAACAAAACGTCTGCTAAACACTAAATTGTCACTACCTACTGTACGTGGAAAAAAACGTTTTCCAGCAGTCCTGGCAGTAAAAAAGTGTGGCTAAACGTCGTACCTCTGCAGCAGAAGATCAACGCCTGCTTCTACATCGCTGCCTATTTAGCACTGCCAACTGATTTGTGCACATACAGGCCCAAACAAAATCAAACCATAAACTTTATTTGATGAGCTTTATTCCTAATGATGCACCAGAACTTGCTGTTTGTTCACTTCATTTTACCATGGATTTTCAGAAAAATTGAAAATGAGCTTGTGAGATGTACTGACTTTATTGGATCCAAAATCACACCACGGAGGTATGAGTAACTGTTTTCATTACGTGATCGCTATTTCTTTTTCTGTTATTACAGATAATTTGATATGTACTGAGTATTCATGCACTTTTAACCTGGGGTTAGGGTTAGCATTCATCTTTGAAGGGGCTGTCAAGTAAACACAACTCTTAGCCAATAGTAGTGGGTGCTTACTTCTGAGAATCCACCATAGATGAGGGGGGTCAAAACAGTACAAAAAAGCCTATTATTTCTTAAAAGGGTTTTTGTGTGTGTGTGCGCGTGTGTGTGTGTGTGTGTGTGTGTTTAAAAATCGTAATAATGTCATAAGTGGACCACAGAGAACAGTAAAAAATAAATAAATAAAGAGGCAGTTCATGGCCTCTTTAAGAAGGAATCAACCGAACATGTTAATTTAGTGTGATTGATAACAGAAATTCTGTAAAAAGTAATTTTCTTACAGTCTGAGCAATTCAAGCCTGCAGTTTCAAGTAAATGTCATCCAAGGCTTATTAGAAAAATGCACGTTTTGTCGTTCTTATATATAAATATAGCAGCAGTTCAGGGATGAAATGCCTGGTGAGTGATGCTAAAAGATTAATGCTCTTTTGCGTTTGAAAATAAAGTACCGCCTACACTAAACCGACCCTAAACCTAACCGTTAGTGTGAACAAAAGCAAACACACTTGCAGAGACCCATGCCTTTTGGCTTGCTTCTACGAGACTTTAAGCTCTTTTATTGTGACTCATGTTTCATGGAACTCATACTCAAGTGTTGAGCATTTCAAATGATAAATGTAGTAGTTTAAAAAGCATGTACTATACTAAAAGTGTTTAGAGGTCATAGTATTGTGCAAGAAACCTTGTAAAATTAAATCTATATTATTCAATATTCTGACCTGTCTTTATTAATTTCTATGAAAAAAAAAAGAATAAAGTGTTGTTTTAATGCCACTGGTGTTTATTTCAACTGTGGTGAACTGTGATGTGGAGTTTCAAAAAGGTATTTCAGACGAGCCTAGGTTGCTAAATGTAGGCCTGTAATGCATTGCCTTAGAAAATATTGATATATGCATTTATTTTTGATTAATTTGATTAATCAGTTGGAATATCAAGTCATTTGTTTTTGAGATTTTGTATTGATGGCCCCTAATGTTAACATTTAGCATACTGTAGATAAATGGTGCAATAACATGACCTCAACCTTTCCAGTGCAATTATTATTTTCCAGCCCTCACTTTTATTATTATATGTTACTTTATTGGACAAGCTTATAGTAGCATGGATTAATCTTATTTTGTGCATGGACACCACATGGTGCTTTATGCCAAGCTGAAACAAATTCGTTGGGAAAGCAAAACCTTTGAATGGAAAGCCCTGAAGGGTCTTTTCTTTATCTCATTCAAATGTACGGCACAAACGTGTCTCTAGGGGCCCTGGCAGTCCTAAGGCTTCGAACACAACTACAGCGTTATCACAACATCTGTGAAGAGGGGCAGAGAGGAGAGACAGGAGTCATACTGTTATGAGAAAGGGCATAGTATCCTCTTTAGTGCTTGTTTTGCATTTACCGCTGCAGTTTTACTGTAAAATGTGAACCCTGATTTCACCAAACTTTTAAGATATATTCGCACATAGCAGGGATCTTGTTATTCTCATTGGGTTTCACTGTTTGTCATTTGGTTTATCAGACTCACAGCTCCATACGTTTGACAGCTGGGTTGCCAGATTGACTGAGGATTTAAAAGGGTTATTGATCTTATATAAATATCACACTGGGCTTTCATTATATATGGACAGAAAACTGTTTCTGTTAGATCTTAATGCTGTTCAATAGATGCTAGCTGGAGATGTTAAAAGATCCACCATATTGAGACAATGACTTACTGCACCAATTACAGAATTTAATAAGAGATGTTCTTAAAACTCTCAAGTGGCTTAAAACGACTGCAGTGGAATATTGTTTTTATAAAATGGTGACAAAGACACCAATACTTAATAAATAAAGAAAGGAAGGCAATCTAGTTTAATACATGTTTTAAATATGATTCTGTCTTCTGAGACAATGATATCACTGGACAAAATGTTAATTGTAAATAATAATAATGAAAAAACATTCAAATTTAGAGTACAACAACAAAAAATGGCAGCTGTGGTTGCTGAAATTCTACTGTAAAAATATAGTAGAAACATTTTAGGTTTTATGGTTTTAACTTAAATTCACAGTTAAATACTGTAATTTTATTAACTGATATAATGTAAATATACCAACCTATTAAAGTCCTAAAATTTGTTTTGTACCTTTGAAATGATAACTGATAACCACCTGGTCATGAGAAAGTCTCATGATGGATCAAAACCTGTGGCAAGCAGTTTTTAAATATATGCATATACAGAAGGTGCTCAGTGTCATTCACACAAACACTAACACCATCAAGGTGGGACTAATTAAAATGAAATATGCAATATACATTTATTTGGAAAACATCATACTGAAACATCATCAGTTTAAGACACACTGCATCTACTGTCCAGTAGTCATACTTTGACATTGTTCATTATGACTAAATGTTACTGTTCTTCCTTTTCTTTTCACCTGCATTGCATTAATTTTATTTTGAATCTGCTGTGGTCTGGCATGAGCTATTTGCTCTTCATTGTACTCTGTTGTGATGTATTTTAATGTGCTTCCTGTCTGGGGAATACACATGTAAATTAGCTATCTGCATAACTCCAGCGCAACTGCCGAATTGGTCACGGTCCCTATTAAACAAATTGACGAACAAAAATAAAACTACAATGCAGCCGGGGTTTCTGACACAGTTTATGTGTGTTTGCGCTGAGTATGCATGGCCTTAAGCTCACATTTCAGAAAATATTCATATTGCAGGAAGCCTTATTATAGATAGTCTTTATGTGGGTCATTCTAAGCAAATGGTGCCATTTTTCTTTACATCATTTCATTTGAATGCGTTACAGCAGAACTTTAAAGAAATCCTATTTTTTACCTCAAGCTCATTAATTAACAGTTAAGTCAACAATTAAATTAATAGATTAATGGTGAATTTGTTTCTTACAAATATACAGCTTTTCACTTGATGAACTAGAGTTTCTGTGGATTATGTGTTATTGTGATATTTTTATCAGCTGTTTGGACTCCTAGTCTGATGGCACCCATTCACTGCAGAGGATCCACTGGTAAGCAAGTGATTATAAATATTAATTATAAATACAGTGTAGTAATACAACTAGGATTTTTTTTTTTTTGTTGTTGTTGTTGTTGTTCAAAAATAGCTTAAAAGGGCTAATAAATATCATTGCACTAAATTATTTAATCTATGTTCTAATTAATTTGTTTCTATAAAAATAATAACATCTAAATATAAATAAAAGTATAGTTATATATTTTCTCAAAGGTGTCCTAAAATCAAAATCAATACCCATGTTAGCACAACTTTAATAAGTTTTAGTATCCATTTTAAAAGTTGCCTACTGTTTGTTTGTGTGTGTGTGTGTGTGTGTGTGTGTGTGTGTGTGTGTGTGTGTGTGTGTGCGTGTGTGTGTGTTTTTGTTTTTATATCCTTGTGTGTGTGTGTGTGTGTGTGTGTTAAACATACACATTATAAATACTAAAAAGGTAGGATGTCACTTACTTAAATACAATACATGATACCATAGATTAATGTAAATGTCACAAAAGGCACAGGAAAACATATTAGGGAAAATAAAATTTGCTATCAATTCCTGAGAATGACCCATCAATACCTGTAAGACAACAGGTGCACAGTACTGGATCTTTATTTTCACTCTGGTAATGTTAGACACATTACTGGCAGTGGGACAAGGAAAAATACATTTCCAAAATGACACCTGTCATTTATAGACCCTCTCTCCTTCTCTGTCTCCTCTCTCTCACACACACACACAAACACACTGACAGTCACTTTCTCCTCAGATGAATTATAGATAGATCCAGGGACACTGCAATAATGCTTTTGTCACATCTATATAACATCTACCACTCTAACGATTTATCTGCTGTTATATACAGCCCCAGCTCAAAGGTTCTCTCTTGACATTTATGTGGAGTGTTATGACTGCGCAGTGCAGAGGGACGTCTCAATCGCAGTGACACTGACTGGAGAGCCAGAGAGCGGAGGGCCCGAGGCATGCAGATTTGCATGAGACCTTACCCCGTGTCACAGAAAGATCAGTCTGGCTGTAAACTGTGCCAACAACCGTGTTTGTTTGTGTTTTTGGATTAGTCTTAAATATGTATGAATTTCATTCTTTGAGAATAACCTTACCATGCTGGAAAGGCTGCTAGACTTCTCAAAACTAACTTCCCTTTTCAAAACCATTTTGATACATCAAGTGCATACACTAACATTGAACGGTTTTTAAAATGTTTTGCTCACCAAGGCTGCAATTTAAATTAAGAACAGTAATACTGTAAAGGCTTATTACAACTTCAAATAACTTGGAATATATCATAAAAAATGATTTATTACTTTAATGGCAAAGTTATAGCCTCAAGTCTTTAGTATCACTTGATCCTGTGGAATCTGTTATCAACATTGATAATAAAAAATTTCTTGAGCACCAAAGAGCATGATTTCTGAATGTGACTGAACAGTCAAAACAGTTAGCAAGCGTTGCAATAATATTTAACGTTATTGCTGTCACGTTCAGTGGTTGTAGAAGCAAATCGAGAAGCACAAAGGAGTAAATGAAGAACGTAGATTTAATGCATCAACACACACTAAACATTTACAACATTAATCACCGACAAAAACCAACTGAACAGGGTCTGAACTAAATACACAAAGACTAAAGACTAAACTGAGAACAGCTGGGGACACACAGGTGGAAATCAATCAACTAATAATGACACAAATGACAGGAAATCCAAATAAGGGCAGACAGGAACTAACACGTGAAAACGAAACTAAACTGAAACCAAAACAGGAAGACAAGAAAACAAAACCAAGAACAGAAGTAAACAGACAATGAATGTTACAATTGCAGCTTTTGTAAACACAAGATAATGTTTTATAACATTTTTGGTTATTCCTAACTTTAAAAAAATATTCAGTATATTCTGTAAATACACAATATTTTATTAGTATATTAACCAAGTTGAAGTATAATTTGTTTTGCTGGACTGTTATTTCTTTTGGGAAATGCAAATTTAGTTTATAATTTACAGTCTAAAAAAGTTCTTGCACAAAAAGCGTGTGCTATCTTTCTTAAAAACAAATGGCATTTGGTTTAATATTTTGGTAACTTATTTTTATGACCCTATATATTATATTTATACATATATTTGTACATTTGGCTTCTTAATGCATTTTGGGGAAACTAAACAAGCTCCAGGGTCTACCTAATATTATTTTCAAACCCTAAACGTGATTAAGTCCAGTTAGCATTGGATAATTAAAAACCAAAAGCACTTACCAAAATCACACATTTCTGCCCCACTTTTGAATTTCAAGGAGGTTGGCATTCTACCAACGAAATGCATAATTCATAAAGTGCACCTGCTTTTTGTCTCTCTCTATCTCTCCGTCTCCTCCTCTGTCTGCATATTTGTTTCTATCGTTTCCATGAAAATGTATTACAATCACTCTCCATCCATAGTGACAGCATGTTTTATTTTGAAGTTGTTCTGTGTTTGGGGTCAGGTGGAACCACTCTCTGGCTGCATCTACACACACACAGATGTGTTCACTGTAAAAAATAAAGTCAAGTATTCTACTTACACAGAGAACACAAAGGGAGACAACGCATACTGTATGGCTGACCACTTTCTGATGAAATTATACAATATAAAGTCAACATAACATCAGATTTATTCCGACATGTTTTTCTCTATATATATTTAATACAATAAATGGTATCATGATCAAGTAAAATGGTGAAATATTATTACAATACAACTGAACACTATAATTGCAAAGATACATTTTCCGCAGTTTTTAATTGCTATTTTAATATGTTTATTTGTTGAGTTATGAAGTGCGGCTTGATATTTTTGTGGAAACCCTTAAAACTTTTAAGGATTATTTAATATTTTTTTTTATTATTATTTTTAAATAGAAATCTTCTGTAACATTCTAAATGTCTTTCTTGTTTTGATGCGTCCTTGCTAAATAAAAGTATTTTTTAACATTAGTGTAATATGAATTATTGTTATATATTTGCCCTTTAACTGGGAAATATTTCCCATTTACCATAGTAAAATGGGTTTGTGAACACTGTTTCATGGTGAATTTAAATATCTCGCCTTCAGGCTAGCCTGCTATAGAACCCGCCACATTTAAACCTTCTAAATGTCAGACTACAGAAAAATGAAAAGAGACTATCAAAGCTAAGGTAAAATACAGAGAAGAAATAGATGGAAAGGCAAAATTGCCCAAAATAACATCAATGATAACATCATGGTTTTCATCAGCACTGCACGAATCAGACAAGTGGAAAACAAGTACTGCCTGATAAAACTATACAGGGATTTCAATTCATATTCAGCTAGGAAACTGAATTAGACCAATAAAATGTACAAAATATGTTTATCATCTGTTTCATTTTCATCTCTTGGAATTCTACATAATCTTAACATTTCCTCTTTGTACATATTAGTTGAAATGTAATGGCATACTGTATTATTTACAGGAATATGGATACACACGATCAGCAGAAGGTGGTTCAAATCGATCATCTTTCAAAATAAAAGATGCTGTCACTATATTGTCAGTAATTTTAGTCAACGTATTTACACAGAAGGTTTACAAATCAAATATGTATTAAAAGAGAGATAGAGCGACAACAAAGGCAGTGAGTAAAAAAATTGCGATACGCCTGTATATGTCTGCCAGAGTGAGGTTGTCTGGTTTTGGATTTGTAGACAGGGCCTGGATTCATGACAGTCTGATCTGTATTCACCTCAAGGAAGTGTTAGTCTCCTTCCTGCAGTAGGCAACTGCTCTGGGGTCAGTGAGATCACCCCGTCTCTTCCACCACTGCATAACAAAACCCTGTGTGTGGGATCCTGGTGTTTGAGCGAGACCTCCATATCACAGCTCTAGGCCTGTCTTAATTTGAGTCGTACTGTGAACCAGTGTTGTAAGAAGTCATGTGCAGTTGTTAGAAACACCCAATTGAATCTTATTCACCAGCTCAGCTGTCATTTCAGAGTCATTAGAGTTTTTATACACTTCATTCTGATTGTCGTTGCAAGACTCTCTCACTTTAATAAGCTTGCCCCGAGCTTTGACAGACAGAGCTGTTTGTCAGTGTAGCTCTAATGAAGCATGCGGTTCAAACCCTGTCTAGCTGGAAGTCACTCTGGGGTGCCTTGGTCTAGTGTAAGGCTTTCTTTATATCAAAATGTAAGGACAGTTGAATGACATCACAAAATGTGCTGATATTATAAGACAATACAAGTATTTAAGTGGGAAACGGAAGGGTGGAATCAAGCCTTGGTTAGCAAATAGAGCAATATCTGAAAAATATATACAAAATAAAAAAGTAAAGAAATCAGTAAGCAAGTAAGCAGGTGTTCTAAGTATGCCTACTGAAAAACAACTTTGAACATCCTAGAACATTTAGAACAACCTAGCAACACCCTGGCAATCACTTACAACACATTAAAAACAACCAAACAACTAATTAGAACATTCTAGAGACTATTTAGAACATAGCAACCATTTAGGACAACCAAGCAACTTCTATAGGTTGATATATAAACAACCATTTACAAGCCCTGGGAACACCCTACCAAACACTCAATACACCCTAGCAACCATTTAGAACTATTAGAAACAACCTAGCAACACCCTGGCAACCACATACAACACGTTAAAACAACAACTAATTAGAACATTCTAGTAACACCTTAAGAACCATTTAGAACAACCTAGAAACACCTGAGCAGCAACTTACAACAACAGCCTTACAAAAATATATTCCATATAAGGTAGTTTTTCACAAAAAGGTAGTCCCTCAATTAATACGTTCATAAAACTGCATGCATAATTAGAAGCTTGAGATAAGGTGTAGCATATCCCAGCACAGGAAGCTGCTGTCAGGGTGGCAACATGACACGTCTTATGGCCGCATGAGGTGTGTGCGTATATAAACTCAGCTTTGAGACCCAGGCAAAAACAGGAAGGACAGGATTATTAATGGATCTGATTCAATTGCTGCAGGGATGAGCATATGTTATGATAAATAAATGAAATAAAATGAGCTAAATAAATAATGTTGATTGGGGAGATGTCCAGAGAGAGAGAAAAAGAGAGAACAAAAAAGAGGAGAGTTAGCCTATAGGCTGATGAGGGCTTTCTGGAGAAGCGTTGCAGTATTAGCCCCCTGTGTGCTGCCATTAAGTGTGATTAGACCTCCACAAACTTCCATCAAACAAACGGAGAAAAGAACCAATAAAGCCTCATAATATGAGACTAATTGTGGAGCAGACTTCAAAGGGCTAATGTCTTTCCTGACAGAGAGTAAAACATAAAAGAAGGGCGCCATTGCAGGCTTACTTTACACCGAGGTTCCCACAGATTTTCAACAATAAATGAATTTTGGTTTTGCTTATTAGAAAAGGTTTTTAAAAATAATTTGATAGACTTTCTACTTTTTCGCATAAAATTTAAATTCAAAACAATCGTTCATTTAGTTAGAAAAACAATGATTAATAGGCACAAGAGATCAGGAAGGGTATCAAGCAAAGATTGTCCTAAACATTTTATCACCATAACTTTTTAATTTCTGAATGTTCAACTTGAAAACCAAATACGTCTGTTGGCTGAAAACATGTTTGTTTCATTTAATTGTCTTCCTTCTCCATTATTGACTGTTTACGTGTCTTGACTAATTATAAACTTACTTGAAGCAATATTTAGCAATGCTCATGGGGGGAAAAAAAGGTAAAAGCGGATTGGAGTAAATAGAGGATAGAATTTTTTTGGTTGAACTATTCCTTTAAAAGCCCTCTAGGTACAGTAGTTCAGGTTTTGGAACAGAGCGATAAACGCAGACAGGAAGCCTCAGTCGTTCTACACTACTTCAAGGTGCAAAGAATATTCTGCTGCTCTCTGCCTCCATTCAATAATTGATGTCCCATGCACTCTTGCTGAGGAAGAAATAAGACATAGCAGCATTCAAATAACTTCTGAGATAAAAGAAAAATTGATTAAAAAAAGATAAGTAAAATTAAAAAGGGAAGACGGAAGCCCTGGGGAACACACTTAGCATATAAATGAATGGGAGAAAAGGAAACTTCTTTCCAACTTGCGCATCCTACTGCCTGCCAGTATTCCTCTGCCCTGTGTGACCAGACGTCATTGTTCACTTATCACCAGCACCCACATTCACATCAAAGCCTAATCATCACTCTTATCTAGAACATATACTCTCTATTTTCTTTTCTTATCTGTAATATTCTCTCTTTTCTGGTGTTTGAATGAGGTTTAGAAAAGTTAAAGTTTAAAATCACACACAGATTGATAGACTAGGAAATGTTTTCTTGAGTCTGTTCAATGTTATAAGATAAAAATAATAATGCAATTAAATTAAAATATTGGTATACAAAAACATTATATTTAATCATTTTAACGCATTAGATTATGTTAGATTGGCAACTAAAAAAGAGCAGGTTTTGGGAAATTAAGCATTACATCACTTTGTCACCAATGGATCCTCAGCAGTGAATGGGTTCTGTCAGAATGAGAGCCAAAACAGCTGATAAAATAATAATACATAATAATATTGTCAGGCAAAAATATAGGTTTGTAATAAATTTGTCAAGGCATCAAACCACTATGTGTCCTCTATATGCATATTGCTTCCTCCAGTGAAAATATTGCTTCGCCTGACTGGAGTAAAGTGTGCACATGCATAAACAGTCCAAATCAGCACTAAACAAAAGTGTTGGTGCATTTAAATGTGAGAGGACAACAGATGATTCTTTCACCAGAAGAAGCCTTATCATGGATTATGGACACATATTTTGTCAGGGAGCAACAATTTGGGGGTAATAACATCATAATGATGGATTTGTTTCTTACAAACAAGCAGCTTTTCACTTTACAAGGCATTTATTGATTAATTGATTTCACTGGAGTTATTTTTGTGATGTTTTTTCATCAGGTGTTTGGACTCATTCTGACGGCAGCCATTCACTCCAGTCAATTGATCTATTGGTGAACAAATCATTTGAAATTATGTAATTCTCCAAATTTGGTGTTCATTACTACTTATGTATTGATACCTATTGTTAAAGGAACACGCCACTTTTTTGAAAACCTCATTTCCTACTCTCCTAGAGTTAAACAGTTGAGTTTTACCATTTTTTAATCCATTCAGTTGATCTCCAGGTCTGGCGGAGCACTTTTAGCTGCAGCTCAGCATAGATCATTGAATCTGATTAGACGGTAAGCATCATGCTCAAATATGACCTATTCAAAACCTGGTTCTTCTATAGTAACATTGCATACTGAGACCAACGGAAAATGAAAAGTTGCTATACCATGAGTGCAGCAGGCGCAATGATATTATCCAGCACCTAAAAAAGCAGACTATTTATAGGCGATGTGTAATATCGTGCCAAACAATCATTATCATTGTAATCAAAGTTCCTTGATTATTGGGCTGAAATGAAAGTACAGCTACTGTATAGTTTCAACCTAGAAAATTGCAACTTTTCATTTTCTGTTGGCCTTAGTATACAACATAACTATAGAAGAGTCAAGTTTTAAATGAAAAAAAAATAAAAAAATTATTTGGCCATTTTTTTTTAGCGATATGCTAATGGGCCAATCAGATTCTATGAAAAATGCTAAGCTATGCTAAAAGTGCTACCGCTAGACCCAAAGATCAGCTGAATGGATTTAACAATGGTAAAACTCAACTGTTTCATTGAAAATTAGCCTATTTTCAAAAAAAGTGGCCTGTTCCTTTAAGAAATGGAATTTAGTTTAAAATTTATCAAACCTATTCATTATTAAGTGACTTCAACAGTATATCCTGGGAGAAATTAGCCCTCTTGAAGTGTTCTCAAACGCTTAAGACGTTTTTCAAGTTTGCCTAACTCTGAACAGACGCCTCAGCAGCAATACACAAATCACTATTTGTGCAGCAGTTGTTTTTGAATTCCTCATTAAGCATAAGTAATGTTCACCTTGTTCACAGTGGCTACGCTAGTTCATTGTTCAGCTCTGAATTGGCACGTCAGATCATCCCAACATACAGTCCGCTGCCAAAGACTTCCGCCAAGACTTCAGCTCTCATCAGCTCTGCTTCCAATTGCCAAGACTGCAGCACACAAGGAGCTCAGATCAGGAAGAGGAAAACAGCAAAGAATGATCCTGTTGAAGCCCACACAACAGTCCACACAAACACAACCAAACACTTTCATCTGTAGAGAGAATACAGTAGATGTGAGGGTTCAACTGTGAGATCAAACTAACAGATTCTTCAGGGCAACACTGAAGGGTTTTGCTCTTTTTCTTCCCTCTGGTTCCCTCTGGTATTCGTTTCAATTTCTGAAATATACACGTTGCCATTCAAAACTTTGGGGTCAAGAACATTTTTTTTTAAATGTATCAAAAGTAACAGTACTGTCTTTTACAATTTAATTCATTTATTATAAATTTGTAACAAAAAATATTTGTTTTTCAAATTAAATGCTATTCATTTAAACCTTCCTGTCAAAGAAAGCATCCAAAATGATGCAGCACAACTTCTGAAAATTCAGCTTTGCTATTATAGCAATGAATACAATTTTAAAACATCCACTGTCAAAAATATTTTTACAAAACTCACCAGCCCTATATATATAACCACTATATAACTCAGTCAGTGTCCGGGCTCGTTTCTACGAAGTGGAATCAATCCCATACTTCTTGAATTGTGACTACTGAAATACTGCTTGTTCTCCTTCAGGGGGGCAGTCGTGGCCTAATGGATAGAGAGTCGGACCTGTAACCCAAAGGTCGTGGGTTCAAATCCCAGGTCCGGCAGGAATTGTGGGTGGGGGGAGTGAATAACTAGCGCTTTCTCCACCTTCAATACCACGACTATGGCACCGTTCTTGAATGGCTGCCCACTGCTCCGGGTGCACTTAGATGGGTTAAATGCAGAGCCTAGTATGGGAAACCACGTCACGTCCTTCATTTCTGTGTTCAATGGGAAGTCTCAGTGGTTGTCTCTCAGCTCCAACGTGTCTCGTGTCCTGGCATCTGTCTTTCTCCGACGATCCTGCAAAAAATAAAGAGATCTCTATTACTCTGCCTTACCGAACCAAAACTATCTGGCTCTTGGATACTAACCTCTCAAGTACAATCTTCTCTGTTCATACTCTGCTGTGCAAAATAAACAACATGTTATTCTCACGTACCTCCTGTGTAGAGTCTGCTTCCATAAAACAGACTTTGTGAGCATAGGGAACTTTCCAATAGATAAATACTTTACTAACCCACAGCATCATTTCTGAAGAGTCAATTAACACTTTGACATCACATAAATAAATGGCTATATATAACAATTTATTTATCATTTTAAAATACATACAAATATGTGAAAGAACAGAAGGTTTTGTTTTTTTCTAATAAATGCAAATACTTAACTTAACTGTTACTTTCTCTCTAAAACCTCAAAATTGTCTGGATCTCTGCACTCTAGATATCAACATCAGCCACAGACAAACCCATACCTGTCAACCGCTATACACAACCCTGGTAATTCCCTTCTCTCTCATCTCTCAAACATCCCTTAAAAGACAGCAAAGGAAGTGAAAGCTCAAGGGCTTGAGTTCTTGACTTCATGCCACAGTTTTTCACATCCCTGCTCTCTACCCCGAACCTGCTGCTTCTAAAACTCTAGAGACAGGTTGTTGAGGAAAGCAAGAAACAAACAATAACAACCAGAGGCTGATGAATGGGTCTTGGCATAGGAGCAGGGATCGAAGCGATTGATCCGAACCTGGCTATCTCAGCGGCGCTTTTACCCTCTGTCAAACCCCTGCTAGAGGGAGATGGATTTTGTCGGCCGAAGCAGTGGATTAATGGTGGAGAGGTGACAGCTGGGTCCGGCGCTGAGGCCATCCCCTTGGGCAGGGTGCGTCTGGGCATGTGTGCGGGATGTATCGACAGTTCTTCTGGAGGTAGATGCTTTCTGTGACTTTATTGTGCGCTGCTGTGTTGACAGCTTGAGGACCTGTAGATTGGCTGTCCCTTGGCAGGTAGGGCCGGTGGCATCCTGCAGTGGGACGGCTTTTGTGTGGACCGGTCAGGTGGTCAAATGTTGAAGGTATGAAATGATTTACTCACCCTCGTATCATTACAAATCCATATGACTTTTTAGTTTTTGTTTGGAAGACTAAAGAATCCAATGGTCACTCTTTTCCATATAATAAAAATTTGTCAAGCTTAAGAAAAAAATAGTAAAATTTGTTCACTTGAATTTGTACTATTTGCAAGTGCTCTGAAGACATTGCCACTGAATGTCTGGGGTATACAGTATTTATATATATTAAATTGACCCATTAAAATTTAAGAGAACATAAAGACTTCTATACATATATAATAAGCCATCTTACAGTAAGTGTGTGTGTGCGGGTTTATGTGGTTTACGAGGACACATTTGTATAATGACATGGGTATGACATAGGTATTACAATATGTAGGTGTTTTATGAGGACATTTTCAGTGTCCCCATAATTCAAAAGGCTTAAAAAACATAATAAATAGTGTTTTGTTTTTTTTAAATCTAAAAATGCACACAGGTTTAGGTGTAGGGTAGATGTAGGGCAATACCACATACAGTTTGTCCAGTATAAAAACCATTATGCCTATGGAGAGTCCCCATAAATCACAAAAACCAACATGTGTGTGTGTGTGGAAAAAAAAAAAAATTAAATGAAAAAAAAATGTTGCTTTGGAATCAATAACATAATAAAGTACATTTAAATTTTAAATATATAACATGAAATATTTATCAAATATATAACAATTATTTTTGGTTGTACTAGAATGTCACAATGTTCCTTTTTTACTGTGATTTTGATTAAATAAATTTTCCTTTGGTGACTACAGGAGGTATTGTTTTAAAACTTTTTTAATCCCAGTTTTAGGATTAGGTGAACTAATACTCCCTATGTTAATTTTTTGAGTGGGCTTGGCATTCTTGTGTTTGTGGATACTACGTCCAGCAAAGTATATTATACGCAGAGTATAAAATCCACACCACATATTTCAGAAAAACCTTTTCACCAGTGCAACAAGGTCAAACAACCTCTTTAAAAAAAAATTAAATAAATGATCCTCTCCAGATTTTTTTTTCTCCGTCCTAATTTTTATTCAGAGAGCGCAGTACTTTATTCTGAAATATTAGGATTCAAAAGCCCATCTCATGTGAAAAGTACATGACAGAACACTGAAGGTCACAAGCTTAAGAGCTCTGGGGCAAACCATTCATTTCAATTCCTTTGCCAGTGTTCCAAAGTGCCGCATACTCCTCTTTTTTGTTTTGAAACATTCGTTCGGAGGCTGAGGCGAAGTCTCGTTAGCATTCCTGTGGCATGGCGCTCTCTTCTCCTCTCTTCTCCTGTCCTCTCTCGTTCTCTCACCCAACACCACAGCATCTGCAATTTCTGCAGTGCCCCACAAACCATTGCGTTCTCACCCCAAACATTCCCCGTCAGCTCGAGAACACAACAGGGTGCACGCTCACGTATTCTCACGCAGAGTAATGAGGATAAAAATGTAAGCAGACAGCGATGGAATTAACAAAACCTCCTTTTTTCGCCCCTCTAAACTTTCTGAACGCCAGCCCCCATCATTCAACCTCTTCCGTCTTGTGTATTGTGCCTTCCTGATATCTAATTAAAACAAAAACACCGTATGGTGAGACTTCACTCTTTCCTGCATCACTTACAATAGCTGAAGATGAGGACACGGCATTATGTCATACGAATTAAAACGCTAGTTTAAAAATATCATAAAAGATTAAAGATAGAGAGTAATGATCATTCTTTTGATCCTATAACTGACACCTACTGGTCAGAGTAAAAGAAAAGCTCAGTGCACCAAAATATAGAGACAGTCTTAATGAAAGCCAGATTAGAGCATTCAGCACCTTAGCCTGGACAGAAGGTTCACCTTCCAACAGAACAAGGAACCTAAGCCCACAGCAGCCGTGGTTTACAGACAATGAACATCCTTGAGTGGCCCAGCCACAGCCTGCATGTGAACACAAACAAATGTTTCTGGATAAACCTAAAAATGTGTGACTGCCCCTGCAACCTGGAAGAGATTGAGAGGTGAACAAGTGAGGACAAGAATCTTGACACTTTCCCTAAAAATGTAAAGGTGCTTCAGCTAACAGTTAGCAAAGTTAAAAAACACAAATAAATTAATGGGTTTGAATACTTTTGCAAGGCACTGTATATATAGTGGCCCAAACATGTGAACAGTATGTACAGTGTTGCCATCATCGGTTAAAAAAAAATACAATTTAAAGGCAACATGAATTAAAATTGGTTATGAATATCATTTCTGTTGACAGAGTGCATAGTATGCAAATTGGGATGTGGCCATAGACATTAAACTACGGTAATTCACTTTGACGCTGATTCTGTATAGTGTCACATCACTGCACAATCACAATGGTTCTAAAAGTTAGCTTCCACTGCAAGAGTGTGTTAAGGGCAACAGGGAAAAGGAGTAAAAAGACAGAAAATGAAGGAATCAAGTGGTTGTCTGAGCAAAGGGGACGGTGGGAGTGGGAACGGAGACGGATTGTTTTCAGTTCTCTGGAGCTGCATGAGAACTAAGGGAGACTTTTTTCCCCTGTCCTCAACCGGCCTATTCATCTGCGTCACAGCCCAACGCAGATGTGAGAGGGGAAAGGAGAGAGAAGAGTTCATTTTAAAGCGGCTCTCAGCGAGGAAACTCTGTATCTCAGTGCTCATCAATCTAATCTATTATCCCGCTGTCTCCAAGCCGGTTATCAGAGAAATACAATCTCCTGATGAAATAAAAAAAAGTCTTTTTTGCCCACTCAACCTTTTCCTTGTCATGCATGAAGGCCGTGTTGCTGTACGAGTCCCTTTTATCTTTCTTATTTTCTCTCAATTTTGTTATCGACTACTTGTGGAAAATTCGAAGGGATTTAAAGGAAAAAAAGTTCACTAAAAATTAAAATTGACTGGATATTTACTCACTTGCTGGCAACTGAAGATGTAGTTTAGTTGTAATGTAGTTTAGTGTCTTCATCAGAACAGATTTGGTAGAAAGTAGCATTCCATCACTTACTGACCAATGGATCCTATGCAGTGAAGACTGAGAGTCCAAACAGCTGATAAAAACATCCCAATAATTAATATATAATCAACACTTTTACAGATCATCAATTAACTTGCATGTTTGTAAGAAAGTAATCCATCATTATTGCATTTTAACTGGCCACAATATTATTAGTCCTCTAATAATATTGCTTTCTCTAGTAAAAAAGTTGTCTCGCCTCTATCAGGTGAGAAATATGCACAGCTCAAACACTATTTACATTTAATGACAGACCAAAACAGCATGATCTTGCATGAAATGTATGGCATGAACTTTTCCCTTAATTTTTAGGGTGCACCCATTTATACTGCTTTATTTTGACCTATAATCAGTTACACAGAAACAACATGCAAAACTGACATACCAAAGAATATGTATAGGTATGAAGGCATTTTGAACTCTGACAGCGAAAAATAAAAAGCAATGCTTTCATACCCGTTCTTGTGGTGCAGAGCCAGACTGTCCATTCACACAGATATGTGAATAGTCTTGGATTTAATGGCTGTGCTTGGAAGAGCATACTTCAGCAAGTCAATCAGAAGAAGTAATTGCGTCTAATAGGTGCGCCTCGTCGCTCGGCCCGAGAGATTTCTCTGTTCTCTGATCGCTGCCAAACCTCTGACGACCTGTCGTCTCTCATGAGTCCTCTGTCACCAAAAATAAATTGCCTGCTCACTGAACGGGTCACAACAACAAGCGATGTCATTACTTTCACGGCAATTGATCACACCTTCGGAGAGAAAAGTCAATAGTCAACATAATTGTTAGTGGTGTTGAGCCTCACATTGAAGAGGTCTGGTTTGTAATGCATGCAGCTCATCTTGCGACCCTCGATTCAGGTGAAGTTGAGCTAGATTTTTAAACAAGGGGTCCTGTATATACATGTATCTGCACAATTAAGGAGAATTAACAAGTAGGTGCTAAAAACGAGAAAAATAAATAAATAAAGATTTGCAGCTTAATGCATAATTTAACACCATGTCTTAAAGCAGGAAGATCTGCATTAGGCATTTTTTTCTCCATAAACCTGAATTTGTGTCCTACCCTGCTCTAATCACAACCAATGAGGTCATTTCATCACGTGACTTCTGTTTCAGCAGCAGCTATTTACACTTGTCGCAGATAATGTTTGCACTAAGCATACATACAACAAATAGCATCTTCTTTACACTACAGTATGTGTAACACTTGTAGATGCTAATCACACTTAGTGTAAACAAAAATAATACGCTATTTATACCAAATGTATAATATATAAGCCATGGTGGACAGGGTTATTGAAAATAATTCTGCTTCTGATTATTATTAATTTATTATTGATTTCTTTTGCGGACACTGAAAATGTCCTCATTAATCTCCTTCATATTGTAATACCTATGTCATACCCATGTCATTATGCAAATTTGTGTCCTAATAAACCACATAAACCCGCATATATATATATATATATATATATATATATATATGCCTACAGTATGTGACCTGTGCTGGCAAAATAAGTCACAATGAGCAAATTTTTATTTTTACATTCACACAAAAGGCCTTTAAAATGATAAATGTTTTTTTGGAATCAGATGAAAAGTGAGCTAGGAGACAAAGACGTGAGGATACATTTGCATACTGTATCTTTATTCATAGTCGACAGTCAGGGTCAGAATAACAATAAACAGAGCAATGCAGGAGAGGCTGAATCGAGGTCGAGGTACACAAGCAGAAGATCGGGGATGGCAGCGGGCAGAGAGTAAGCGGTAAAACAGTCCAAAGGTAGTCACGGCAGGTCGTGACAATATCACGAAATTAGCCTAAAATCTATTAATTTGTGTCAGGGATACGAATATTTCATTATTTTCGTGACTCCAGCACAAATGTAATACTAGGATCCCATTGGATGCATCCTTTCGTGCTGGACAAAGTCGAGTAAGAATCGTGTCCGTGCCACGAAAAAAAAACGTGCAACTGCGCTGGTGAGTGATATTGAATGATATACAACAGCTGTGAGGAAGTGGTGCATTATGGGATATTGAGTCCAGTAAGCAACAGAGAGTCCGATATGAAGCAGAATGGAGGGAGTGCCCTCTAGCGGAACCTGATGTTACTCCATTAATAATCATAATGTAGTCTTTTTTATTATTGTACCTTTGTAAATAAAAACAAAACAAATAAAAAATCCAAAAATTACTTCAATGTGTTTATTACAAATAAAAAACTGTTCAAGCAATCAATCTCTTTTTCACTCTTTTGTGGCCTGTTTATTAAGCCCTACTGTACTACACGGATCTAATATAATGTTACACATCAGATGTTTTCCTCTTTACTCTCAGAAGGTGTGCAGATAAAGATTAGTTTAGATGTTTAATTGCTATTTGGAGCATCGGGATTGCTACATGAGGGTTTAAGTAACTCACTTATGCGAAAACATGAAATTCGTCCAAAATTAAAATTTTTCTGTTTTTTTTTCTGTAGCTCAAATTAGCCTTTGTGCATTCTGACTCAGCACAGGATGTACAGGTTATATACACAGGTTATTTACACTGTATATAAGCTTACTCATGTCTAACGATAAATTGCCCATCCTAATATGTATGTGTTATATGTTAATATATAATATATTAATATGCTAATTTTTATATTTTTCAACAAGTCTTCAGATGCCTCTAGTTAAGCTGGTTTAGAAGTGTTGTGACAGGTGGCGTTTTAATGAATATATTACACCAAGAGTCTGGTTAGTAGATATTTGACGTCGTTATTGCTACATACCAAATATGTAGATACAGTATATTCGGCATAGACATGTAAAGAGTTCATATATTTTGCACGTAGTTTATTTATGTACATATATGTTATGTCAAAATGTAGTATATACATATATATAATTATACTTTCGTAACTAATTCCTTTGCATTTTATTAGTCTTGATATGCATAACATGATGCAAGGTGTACCTCAGAGTCCCGGTCACCACTGGCATGCACACACCCACTTTACCTCAGATATAAAAAAAAGTGTGTGTTTTTTCTCCCCGCTCTTCGTGTGACCATCTGTTCTACTCTGAATATACATACATTTGTGCAAACCACCATTTGGCCTTTCCTCATAGTCACAAATGCATCACAGCTAATTAATGACTTACGTAGTGAGCACAAATCGATCTCCGCAAAGGGTCTAATGGGAAATTAAAAATGGTTACCGATACTAAATCGTGCCAAGTAAGAGTGAGGCTGCTGCCACAGCCATTTTGAGAAAATCTCAAAGACACAAACACACCCACATAGTGAAAAACACCTCGCTCTTTCTGCCTCTATCTCCACACACACACACACACATACACACTCTTACTTTTTTCTTCTGTGTTGTCCCACAGGATGTGATTAGATACAGCAGCAGCCATTCGGCAGTCTGGGATCCCAGTCTGGTCACATAGATTTGAGACTTTAAAGGCACATATATCATTTTTCCTGCAGGCCTCCACAACCCTGGCCTCCACTCATTATAGAGCTCCTGTCATATGTTTCAGCCTGATAAACTGAATGTCACACGTGTACCGTGAAAACGCAGTCTATATATACTAGTAATCATCATTTGGATCACGTTGATATTTGACATTATGATCAAATATCTGATTTAATGAGTGATCGGGTCATTATAGAAAAGAAAAGAAGGATGAGGGAGCTTCAAGGAGTCAGGGCGGACACGAATAAGAAGAATAGCACATCTGTGCTATACAAAACGGCAGCAGATGTAGCTGTGTCATGCAATGTGTTTACCTGTGATTTTGCATTGCCAATCGCAGGATATCCTGTCTGCACTGGATTCCTCGCTAACAACTGACAGTACAAGGACACTGTTATGTGGAATGTGTTCGAAGCTGAATTCGAGGCAGTGTGAGCCAAGACAAAGATAAGGCAGGCATTCCCTTTCTGCTGCTTTTCCAACCTGATCTCACGGCAATTCGTACTTATTTTACGAGGTGGCTAATTCGTACAAATTTGTACGACCTGACTCGTACGAATTCATACGATTTATTCTAATTCGTACATACTTTACGAGATGCCAATTCGTATAAATTTGTACGAATTACCTAAACACAACCCCGCCCCTAAACCTACCCATCACGTG